>VWZK01009447.1:152132-169534 GCA_013396935.1 Baryphthengus martii
TTGCGTAGTTACTTCTTTAACGTGATAAGCCCGACGTAATACAATAACAGTTTGACCGTAGATATCGAACACGGTTGGATCAAACCCACGCAGAGCAGAGAACTGTGAGTAATCTTTAAATGGCGGCACTGCCCGGGCCCCGGCGCTGCCGCCCGCCGTCACGGCCGGCGCAGACGGGACGTTGTGCCCGTGGTCACGATAACCACATTTCGAGGCAGCGGCAGGTGACGCCGCAGGGAATGATGATTCATTTGCCTGTGTTGACGAGGCGTTTTGCACAGTTCCTTATCTCCCCATCTTGCGATTCATCCGTATGTATTATTTATATAGGAAGGCAAACACGTTCTCCCAGCTCCTGAAAAAAGGCCCGACAGGTGAGCTGTGCGTGTTGTTAACCGTCAAAAACGCACAACGGCCAGGACGTCGCTGGCAGCTCTTGTTGCCCCCACTTAGTTCTGGTAGAACCCTTCGAGAGAAACCAGATTATAACCCGTCTGTCAAGACCGAGGGTTGTTTTGCGCAAGGCGTGCAATACCTGAGCAGCCAATGTCGTAATTATCGAACTGATTAATTATCCTTGGCCAGGAGACCTTTACGGCTTTTTGCTGATGATTTACTTTCTGAAGCGAAGGCAAATGGTAATAACTAATCCTCGTGCATCTGGATGTAAGGGCAAGGAAGTGTCGTGCTACTGGGTGTGCACTGGGCCAGCCCAGCGTCGGTCTGCTGACTGTCCAAAAACCACACTCAATATGTATTAAATAATATTAGACGCAATTTTCTATCTCCTTTTTATTCTACTGATTTCAATGGTGGCAAAAATAATAATAATAATAAAAAAAAAAGATGTTATGATCCAGACTCAGTTGCTTCCCCCCGTTCTTGTTCCTGAAGGAAATACTCATTGGAGATCAGGGGGCAGCAACAGCATCCTGAAGCCCCTAGGAGTTTTTAATTTCAGGTGGCAGAACCTCAGTGATGACCAGATCGTAAGGTCTACGCTGAGTCCCCACCACACCGAGTGCGGTTACACTTGTTCCTATGAACACAACTCAGTGAGTTTACTACTCAAAGCAGCCAGCTCCAGGCACGAGATGGAGATGGAGATCCAAAGATGGGCAGGAGGAGCCGCTGTAGGTGTCCGAGGCAGCCGGTTGGAGCAGCGCATGGCCTGAAGTGGAGTTCTCTCACAGTTTCATGGAGTCTCTGTAGACTCACGTCAGAAACCGCAGGAGATTCATTTGTTGGTGGGAGATGAAAGGAACGGATAAATCGGGTACCTTGTCATTTTGTGGATTGCTACGGATGGACAAAGCGGGATCTCCCCTCCTCGCTGGCTGGATTTGCGTGGCATTTCTTTCCCAAACGGATTCGGATGCAGGCGGAGAGGTTTCCCCCTGGGGCAGGCCGCCTGCAGCTCCCCGGGCCGTGGGATGCGGGAGAATCACCAGGCTGCCGCTGGTTCGCTACACACCATTTACAACGTCAAGAGCTCCGAAATGGTCCTGTAAGCGTGGTTCACCGTTCAGACACGTTCGAAGACTGTAACCTTTGTGCCTGTGCCCAATCGGTATGTTACTCATGTGGCTCGTCCCACCCACAGGCTTGGCACCGCACCGCACACCTTCAGCCTCTTTGCGCATTAGCAGCTTGATAAAAGCCAGCGTGTGTTTGTACAGAGCGTTCGCTGCTTCTTCCCCGTCCTCTTTGCGCTTCATCCGACGGAGGAAGACGTTTTACGGACAAAAATTGGCATCCCCGAAGACGGAGACCTCCGGCCGCAAAGCGTGACCAGAGAACACCAGGGCACCGATGGGCCTCCAGAACACCAAGCCCTGCAAAGCCAAGCAAGCCAATATACTGATGTTAGGGCTCGATTCCGCGGGGAAGTCTACGCTGCTGTACAAGTTCCAGCATAACGATGTTTTTCTAACAAGCCCAACCGTTGGCTTCAATGTGGATATGATTGAAACCGAGAAAGATTTTACCTTGACGGTTTGGGACGTCGGAGGACAACAGAAAATGCGACAGGTTTGGTGCAGTTTCCTGGAAAACGCAGACGGACTGCTCTACGTGGTGGACAGCTCTGACAAGCGGCGGCTGGAAGAATCAAAGAAAGAATTTGCACTCGTCTTAAAGAGCGAATTTCTAAAAAACGTACCGGTCGTCGTGCTGGCGAACAAGCAGGATTTGCCGGGAGCTCTGGACGCCGAGGAAATAACGAGGAGGTTCAGCGTGAAGAAGTACTGCAGCGACAGAAATTGGTACGTCCAGCCCTGCTGCGCTGTCACAAGAGAAGGCTTATCGGAAGCTCTCCAAAGACTAACTGCCTTCGCCAAACACCGCAGCAGATCAAAGGAGACTTCGACAGTCTTTAAGGAAATCGAAACACTCTAAGGATATCTCTCGTCAAGTTCTGGTGAACGTTAATCAACGTGTTTTGTTGGACGGACTAAATCTGAAAACGCTGGATTCAGGAGAACACTTACAAATATTTATCAAGAACTTGAGAAATATTATCCTGCTATGCCTGCGGATGCTTCTCTGCAGGATTTTATTAGCGATCGTATACTCGGGGTTCTTCAGCTCAGCAGCGTGGCTGTTGAACGATGACAAAGATGGAGTTGAGCTTCTGAATTTTAGGAAGAGGAAACGAAATAGGTGAGCAGTGCTTGAAATGCTTACACCCAGGCGTTTGGGCAGGATGTAAAATAGCCTGGTCGTTCGTTCAGCAAGAAAAGCGAGAGAGAAAATGTTGTTTCGTAATAAATGCTCCGTGGGTGTTATTTCTCATGTGAAAATATAATCGGTTTAGAACTTCACCTCTTAGTTATGTAGAAGAGAAGCTATGAATGTGAACTACTTGTTGGATACTCTAGTAGTTTAGAACCGATGACTCCAAACAGACTTGCACGGATGGGCTCTGCTCCTCAGCCAGCCGCAGATGGAGCGGAGACCCAGCACCGTGTGTGAGGTGTTGGTCTGATGTCCCTTCGTTGCAGGTTTCCGTGTAGCATTTCCTTGTTTCTGCGCCGCCGGATTGCTGGCCTTAGCAATGGGGGACTAGCTCCTTGGTCGGGTTTTTTTTGCAGATCTTGATGGATCCTGTCCTGCCTGTACTGCAGCCACCTGACATTTTGTTGTTGATAAATTTAAGGCGTGATTAAACTTGACATAAGTGGCACAAAATCCTGTTACTGCAGTTTGGAGGAAAAAAAAAAAAAAAAAATTCCAATGAAATTTCTGTTCAGATTTCCTGATGGATGAAGGAGGGAATTAGGGTTCTGAATGTCATTAAAGCAACAAAGGACTGATAACTAGAAGATTAATTGAACAGTATCAACCGTGAAAAGAGTTTAAACACTGAGGCTGCAAAGTTAATAGGGCCTGTGCTCTTAAAGGCAAGAGAAAAGACACCACCTAATTATGGGTTATCCAGTCCCAGCAAATCCGGCCCAGTTATTTCTCCCTCCAGGATCTGCAGAGGTAGGATGCTCCAGTGGTTAGGAAGCTTCCTTAGAGAGCTGGAATTTTGTTTCTCCCTACATCTACCAGAATCTTGGAGCCCGGGCAAGTCGTTGAATTACTCTGTGCCTCAAGAGTCCCTTGGCTAAATGAACTCCCCAGTTACGTGCTCTTGAAAAAGCTGTGGCGAGGGTCAGCCGGTGCCCCTCTGTCCTGCCAGGAAATGGTCATGCTGAATAATTCACCCAGGAAATTTCCAGTTGGTTCTTACTAATAAACAGGCAGGAATTTCAAGTTGCAGGAGGGTGAAGCAGCAAGAGAAGCTCCCAGACATACCCTGTTGTCTCATGCGTATATTATTCAGAGACGAAAAAATCATCAGGTGAATTTGCTGAAATTGTAAACAGAGGGCGGTTTCTCAAGAGGAGTTGTTATTAATACCGACACCAACGACCGGGGGCTAAATCCTGAGTCACGCTCAGACTACACGTCTAAAAGGGGAGCCAGGATTTAGACTTGGCATTGCCTGCTCTGCTGATTTAGGCTCAATATAAAATACCATCTTTCCAGAAAAAGATTTCTAACAGTCTGCAACAATGAGAACGTTATTTTTCTAAACCCAGCAATTCAGTGTTAAAAAAAATATAATATTTCAGATGGATATATTTATAACATTTCAATGCATATACTGAATTCTCCCAGTAGTGTAATCTAATCGTGGTCTCTTATAAATCCAGATCTAGTTCGCTGCCCTCACGACTTCCTCAGGGAGAAATAAGCCTTGAGAGAGTTAATGAGGGTGCACCAGGGTCTCTAATTAGACAAGCAGCAAGTTCTGAAGGGAGAAATAAAGTCGTATAATAGAGCAGCTGATAAAGCTAAAAAAGAGAGTGAGTTTCCAGGCACACAGTCCCTGCTCCAGGTTATCAAATCAGATTAAACCATACTCACATTGATCGGTAGGAAATCGTTTATATTGTACTTCAAAGGAAAGAAATAAATAAACTCTATTCCATTCGCTTTACAGAATATCAGGGCTTTTAAAATGGATTTTTCAAAGAGCTTGATTTCCTAAAGAAGGGAAGCCATGCCTATTTGATCTGCCCGTAGAGACCCTCACCTTTTTAAATGATTTTGAAGCTCGAAAACACATATCAATCAAGTTGGATACAGCTGCAGGTTCTCAAAGAAATTATATGCCTGAAAGTTTAATTAAAAAAATCAGTGAGCTAGAGAAAAGTGACCATCCTGGTGCCCCCAGTGAAGGCGAGGCTGATGAGGTACAAAAGACTAATCCCTGAGGAGATAAATGGTCCATTTTAGCCGCAAGAGAGCCTACAAGAGGCCATAAATCCACAGAGCCTGGACTTAATTAGTTGCTCTGCTCCTGGAGCTGGCCGGTCTTTTTCTCTCCGGCGTGAGTAAAGAGTGGACGTGGGGGCACCTGCGCCCCTGGCCCTGGCGTGGGGCTCTCTCTGGTCCCGAGGGGGAGGGGGGGAATTGTTTGATATCCGATCCCGTCGTGTGTTCCGAGGTGAAATCAATAGCAATGAAATTCCAAAGGCGTTTTACAGCTTCATCCTGCTGTAAATGTAGATCTTGTGACTGCGGGGCTGAACAATAGAGCGAGCAGGATCCTCTTTCCCTTTCAAAGCACAACAAAGTGGAATTCTGTGTGCGCTAAAAATACAATCCACAGTATCCTCTGCAGAATTTATTCCCGGACAAGTTTTAGTTTAGTTTACTGTTTAGAATTTATACAGGACAAGGCTTTTTTCAGTATCGGGTGCTGCAGAGCTCGCCGGGTTCCTCAAAACACCTCTGTTGCCATCTCCTCCCCGTTTCTGGCCGGTAACTGAAACAACCAAAGAAAGACTTTCACATATCAAACAAGTTCTAAGGCTACTCGAAGGAAGACAATACTTTGAAGGGCTGGATGCATATTAACCTGCTCAAAACTGACTTTCTTCCCCCCAAGTAAATGACCCATGCGGAGTTCTGTGCTGCTACAATTAGACTTCTTCCACTCCTCATTAGCTGGAGTATTCCTGTTCGGCACAGGCAGACGGGTTCTGGACATGCATCTCCTCAGGTCACCCAGGATAGATTATTCAAGTCTCTAATTTAGGATGTAAAGTCTTGAGGGTGGAGACTCCACTTGCAAAGCACCCCCCATTCTGCAGGTCCGACTCATAAACATAAATAAATAAAATATACACACATTTACAAAACCATTTCATTGTTTGCTTTCAGATCCTTCCTTCAAAGCGCTCCTTTCCCACGATGTGTGCAAAAGTCCTGACAACAGCTGCTAGGGTTTTATGACGAGGCCCCGGCCCATATCTTTTGATGAATTTTCTTTTATTATTTCCTTGTTCTCTCCATATTTATTCATCTGTTCCCTTTTAGCCTTAGAATGTGCTTTCTCTGGTGCAAAGATGATCTTTTTCTTCTGTGGTTCATATACTGCCTGGCTGGTGAGAAGAGTTTCTAGACTTTGTATTGCTGCTTTAAGTAGCCCGAATCTCGTGGAATATCTGCTAAGAGAAGTCGTTTTGTGAGTTTAAATAGACCATTTAGCTCTGAAAACAGAGCCGTGTATATTCTCCCTTTTTAGCAAATACAGCTGGGAACTGCAGCAACCGTCTGATTGATCCAAAGGCCAATCTCCCTTACAATTGTCCTTGGCTGTTAAAGGATAACTCTGCCTTAATCAATAGTTTGCAGTCACTTTATCTAAAGCGCACACATTAACCACTAAAGAATGCTCCTCTCTCCACCTTCACTGATTCATAACTCTCAAAAAGTTCTGGTTTAGTTTAGGACCATCGACTGTGAAAAATCCCTCCTGACATTTGGATGCAAAGCAGAACATAAAGGCGCTCTGTGAACCGCTTAATTACTGCACGATAAACGACCATCGGGCTCCTCATCGGCCGGGTCTCTGCCGAGGCCTCCACTGCTGGGTGCCGTCATTTCCTGTACTCACAGCACAATGTGGTGGCTTTGGGCTAAATTCACGTGCTTTTTTTTCCGTTGTTGAGGGTTTACAGTGTAAGATTCAACGTACCTAAAATGTCTATAGCTGTTTACAAGATGAATGCTTATCTACTCGGCGGTTACTTCCACGTGTGCATACAAATCCAGCTTGATTTAGCTTATCTAAAAAGGTAAACCAAAATAAGAAAGAGGACCCTACAGAAAAAGAGTATAAGGAGTTAAGGAGGAGAGAATATAAACTAAAGAAATACAATGGAAAAAGGATAGAGAAAAGAAAACCAAGGGAGACAAGTTCTCAGGGCAAACGCAGCGTATGCAGGTACGTAAAGCAACAGGGAGCAAAAAACGTCATCTTCCAGAAGCCACCAACCCTTGAGTGGGTTTTGCATTCCCCTCTTGTGATCACAGTGTGTTAAGAAGCTTTCTCTTATTTTAAAATACTAAGCATTGAACGTAGGCAAGCATTCCTACCTGTGCTCACTACCCTAACTTCACGTGTATTCTCTCTGAACATTTACTCCATACTAAAGGCAACTATTTCATAGATTTCAGTGACATTAGGCCCCAAAGATAATGTAACCTTAGAGAAAATGATATGCAAATAGCTGATTCCTTCTAGTAACTCCAAACAATCCTGACTATAAATCCTGAAAAGCAGGTAACATTTTGTTAAAAACATATACAGTAGGAATTAAATACAGTAGTTTAAAATAGTTTTTTCCATTTAACCTACAGAGGAAGACATTCATATTTCCTGGCTACCACCTGCCATATGTTGAGCCTTTCCTTTTTGAAGATTAAGATTTTCCCATGAGTCATTTGGTGCATTGACCATTTAAAATGATAATTTATTGCCTATGCTAACGGGTACATTCGTATATGCTTTTCTTTCTCATGTGCTACTAAAAAGCCGCTGTCAAGTATGAAGGACAACTCAAACCAAATACTAGAAAATCTGCATCTCATTTGACTAATGCTATAAAAATATTTTCGGATGAAGTTCAGCGTTTCTGCACTGAGACATCTTGTGGCGTGTGAGACATACTGCAGGTGATAAAACCGAAACTACCTGCTTCAAAACTCGGGCGGTGACAGCTTCAGCTTGAGAACTCGCTGCTCTTGAGATGTTTAAACCACGCGGCTAAAAATCCTGTACATCGCTTTATCAAACAAAAACTAATTACAACACTGATGCGACTTGTTTTCAGTTTATGAAGTGTTTACAAACCTGAGAGTAACAATTAGTTAAATGAAAATTTCTGCACTTGAGGTAATATCCATGTTTGTTTTCATTTCACATGAAGATGGGTATTTCAAAAGGACAGCATTTTGTGGAGCAGTGAGTGGTGTCCAAACTGCTCTTTGTTCAGAGAAGTGTGTCAAGACAAAGAAATGCATTTACACTGATATTATTGTATTTATCTGATCAAACAAATGCTGGTTTGAGTCATGTAAAAAGTAAATATTTACATCAGGATCACAGAACCTCCCTCGGTATGATTTTCCTTCTGCTTTGGAGGCCTCGGTATTACCAGCCTCACTAACTGTAAATAAAAAGCCCATTAAATACATTAGGAATGCAATTCAAATATGTAACAAATAATATATTACGTTTTTCAGGCTTCCTTCACAAGGTGCAATTTATTTACATCGTGTAAATGCTGAGAGGATTAAAAACTGCGTTTATATCTGATGGGAATCCCTCCTGCAATCCACTCTATAGAAGGAGTAGTGATTTTCCTACCACGGGCAGCTGAAGACGAACAATGAGCCCTAGTTAATAAAACAACAAAGCCTGACATTTACTTCAAACATCTTTCGACGTTAATGAGAATTGAACATAACTCTGGAAAAAACTTGGTGTCATATTCACCGGTTAAGCCCGCGGTCCATGGTACTATGTCATGTTCTAACTTCAAGATGAATTCTGTAGGGACACTAATCCTGACCCGCTGCCTCCTCCGACAGCAGCCAGACTCACCTCCCAGCAGGAGACTCCTCGCGCCCTCACGCTCACGGCCGGGCACCTACAAGCCCCGGACGGCTGCTCAGGTGGGTTCCCTAGGGCAGCAACTGCCAGCAGCATGGGAATCATCTGTTCTTTCCTTCCTTTTCCTACCTCTTGGTTGCAGCCTTTGGGGGTAAAAAAAAAAAAAAAAAGAGAAAAAAAGCAGCAGACATCAGTCATTTCAGCATTTACTAAGCATAAGCCAGCAATAGAGATGTCCAAAGCTTAGCAACCCGTTAGTGTGTAACACATGCTCGTGATTCAAGCGTGCTCTGGTCAGCACGGTCAGCATCATGAGCAGGAATCGAGCGGATCCAAATGAAAACTTGCTCTTCGCTATGGGAGAGGTGCTATGGAGAGGAGCTCAGGGGAGGCAGCTTGTCTGGGGACCCCTTTGCTTCTCTTCTGAGCCGGCCACAGGGAGGGCTTTCTCTTTCCCTTCTCCCTCTTTGCTTTAGCTTTGGCTTTTTATTTTACACTATCAGCTCTGTTTCAAGAGCAAATCCGTTTCCTAGGTTGCGGGTGAGTGTTACTCATTGCCTACTCAAATGTATTATACCGCAAAAAATACTCGGTCGGTCATTCCAGCCTCCAGGGTTCCCCCAGTCCAGCTTCCCTCCTCAGCTCCAGTTCCGCCCCTGACCCGCTCCCTTCTCCCTGCCCGCAACATCATTCTCCTGCAGGAGCGCTACAAAATCCCATCATCTCTGTCTCGCAGGCTCAAACTATCACAATGGAGAAAGGCCAAAAGTCATTCCGTAGTTTATTAGACGATAATTATACGTTCCTAAACTGGAATCGCCACGAACATTATTTTTACTTTGTTCGTATCTAGGTTGGTAGTGATTTCTGTGAGCCCTGAATACCAGGAAAGGGAGATTTTAATCTAAAAAGAAGTGATGAACGTTCAAAGAAAAGCTTGATCTGGGTGATCTGACAGAGGCGTAGAGTTCCCGAAGCTACTAAACCACGATGTATTTCAGGAAAATTATGCGGCCATTATTCCCCCTCAAAAGAAAAGCTGAAACAGAAATATTGCCCTTTCTCAGACACCAGAAAATCAAGGAGAGCTCAGTCAGGAATGCTGACGAGAATGGGCCTCGTTAGCGCCGCTGCTCAGAAGTACTCATTTTCTTCATTACAGTGTAACAAAGAGATGTGCATACTTAGGGTGTTTTCACAGCTCTACTCGACATCAAGCCCTGAGCCTTTTCGAAATCCCTGACTCAGTTCTGTATTCTGGTTTCCTCGCAAAATTAGCCCGAAAGGCGGCACTGACAATAGCCATCTGCAGCTGGACATTTACATTTCTGTTGCCTCAAAGACGCATCGTGGATTCGATGCCGTTTTATACTAAATTCTGCTCGCTGGCAGTGTTGTTAACAGCCAGAAATAAGATTAGCTTGAATTTTTGATGCTTTAGATGACTCCAGCTTTGTGAGCCCATTAGTGTTTCCGTGTACAATGGGAAATGCGTATTACCGAGCGCTTCATACTAGGGTTTAATTATCTAAGCATATGGTAGATATTAATTTTAAAAATACAGTTATGAGGAGCATCCTTTTGACCTGAGGAACTGAGGATAGGAGGACAAGTGACTTCCCCTTCTGCTGACGGTCAAGTGGAACCAGATTCCCAGACCTGCCAGCAGATATTTTTTCCTTTCCTTCTAGAAATGTGATGGAACTCGCCAAAACAAGCGGCTGCCGCAAAAAAAAAAAAAAGTTTTCCATTACTGTCTTACCCTTAGCGGTGCTACCTGAGGATGACTTTGTTCTAGGGGCTTCTTAAGAAGGGATTTTTTAATATTTTTTTTAGCATGGAGATGATATATCGGTGAGTCACAAAATGGTAGGGGTTGGAATGGACCTCCAGAGATCATCTCGTCCAACCCCAGTCTTTCAAGGAATGCTGAAATGGTTCATTTCACTACCCATTTCCTCACTTTTTTTATCTCAAATGAATTTTTCTGCCCTTGCTTTTATTAGGAAGTGGTTCCGTTTGAAAGGCAGAGCAGCAAGGACAAAGGCAGGGAAGTGCCGCTCCCCGATCTGCTGATTCACGATTGATTCTTGTTCTTCTTGGGCTATTTGCAGCTGATGGATTTTGCGATACAGCTCCGGCTCCGGCATCAAGAAACATTTTTGGGAATGGCCATTTCACGATCTATAAATTTGTCTGCAAAAGGTCTGATCTAATCTGATTGTTGATCCCCAAATCAAATATTTTATTAAATAGAAAGTTATATTAAACCAGAAGAACAGATGAGAAGTAGGCTGATGTACTATTTCAGAGAGAGCTTTGATCATAAATTTTAAGAGGACTGCCTCCTGCTTAGTGTTTGCAGTCATGTGGGAGCACTAAGTTTATTTTCTAATCACAGGAGCAGATGTTCAGCTGATGTGAATCAGCAAAGGGCCACTGAAGCCAGCGAAACTACCTTTAATTCGCACCATCTGGGGATCTGTTTTGCAGCCTCTCCTTTGGAAGAAACTGAATATTGAGCGTTATCTTAGAACTAATCACACAGTAGCTTCCAAAAAAAAAAAAAAAATGGAAAAGAAAAATATCTGGAACTTTTCAACTACAAAAAAGTGCTGCTTATGTGGTGTTTTGACTTCCAACAGGCCTGAGTGGGAGGAGATCATCCAGGCATGGCTAGTAGTCGGGCTGTAAATAAGTGCAGGAGGGGCAGCCTGGCGAGGGGCAGTGCTAAAAGAGGGAGAGCACAACTACTAAATTGGCCTGGTGACATCAGCAGGCCTTGCGCTTCGTTAACATCCGACACCGCCCGGCACTGAAACCGAGTTCCAGAAGATCCCTCAGTAAATTTAGTGTCTTGTACAACATGATTAACGTGTTAGAAATGGAAAGCTGTTGAATCCTACTGGGTTTGCATATTTTAGGATTTTTTAGGCTGATTTTCTTATTCAGTTCTGTGCAGTTCATTATTCTGAGAAACCGTGATGCTAGAAAAGGAGTTTTTAAGTACTGCTCCACTTAAAGAGTATTTTTTGCTAAGTATAAATACATAATTTTGTTTTTTTCTGAATACAAAAAAAAAGCTAAAACACAGTGTAACCAGTGATTCTACATGGACACAGAAAACAGAAAGGCCAACTCTACAGCTTTTGGATACAACAGAAGCGTCCCACTGCACAAAAGAATGACCCCCGGGTGAGAGGGAACGTAGCCAAAAGACAGGAGAGCTCTTTAAGCAGTTGTGGTCAAATCTTTTTTTTTTTCCTACTGTCATCTAAAGGACTTCAGCCAACTTCCATCAAGAAGCAACTTTAAAGCAGGCAGTGAGGGGAACAATTTGAAAAACCAGTTGAAGATTAGCTGCAATGATTGCAGCACCGAGCCAGTGCTGGGGAAAGAATTCGAACTTGGGGGGAACATTTACTGAGAGAGAAAAAAATTACCACCTGGCTCAAGCAGTTTGGATGGGTGAAGTAAGAAAACCGCAGGAGGGAATGAATGTAGAGGCTCAGGGAAAATCAAGCGCTGCACTAAGAGATGACATCCTAGAGGTGGTAGCCGCTTAATGGCATCAGCACATCTGAAAAAGTCATTTTAACAGTGACATGAGAAGACCTCTGGCCGCAGGTTAAGTCGAGGCGTTACCCGATGTGGCTGCTTCAACATCTACCAAGCGCAGCTGGATCCCAGCCTTGGAGCCGCTCGGCGTGAAATGAACGCAACTCGCTGCCTTCGCACACCAGATAAAGATTAGCAGAAGAGATCCTGCCAGCAGGCCAGCGGGCTGCTTTTTTTGTTAATACCGGCTATTCCGTTTTGATAAACCCCGGGATTAATGAGAATTTTTCTACGTGCAGCACAAATCTTCTCAGCTTTACGTAACGTTTTGTTTCTTACAAAATTTCTGGACTAGGGAGATAGGTTTAGTGGCTGGGAAAAGCCACTTGCAGTAACTGGTTTTATCTAAATGTATGTTTAGGGCAAAATGTATTAGTAACATATTGCAGATCATCTACAGGATTCCTTGGGGGAGGTTTTCAGGATAGCTTGATAATTGCACATTTTCTAGCTGCATGATCAAATGTAAAGTTCACAAATTATAAATATGTGTTTGTAAATGTGAACTATTTATGACAAAAATCTGTTTATCTGTGGCTACATCTACGGAAAGGATAACAGTGGCTAAAAGCTATTTCAAATGTACATATTCTGTACATCTGTGGAAGGGACAGCAGTGGCTAAAAGCCATTTCAAATGTACATATTCTGTACATCTGTGGAAGGGACAGCAGTGGCTAAAAGCCATTTCAAATGTACATATTCTGCCTTTTTTCTTTATTTTTTTCTTGAACACCAAGAGAATTTGTACCATATCCATAATTTATTAAGGTGTAGGCACTTCCATTTAGCCAAAACATATCCTTCTAGGCAAAACTAATTTAGAATCAAAATATCTGGTGGTTAGTTGGGTTTTTTTAAAGAGGGCCCGATGCCACAAGATCAAGAATTCAGAAGGGAACTGATCTCTTCTCCAAAATTGGTCTTCCGAGTGTTGGGAGATTTGTGCTGCAGATCTGAGGTAAAATCAAAATCAAAATAACCCGGTAATTGTTCCTCGGAGAGCTAACCAGATTAATTAGACTACAGTTCAACAAAATGCGCTTGATTAATCTCTGATTATGTCTTCACTGAAGTCAAACTATAAATTATTCTTCAGATGATACCAGATCAAAACTACCCGATCAAAGACCATTGCAGGAGAGTCTCCCTCCGAACATACATAATTTAGTAAGAGCGAAGATGTTCTTACATTCCACATGAAGGTACAGAGTAAGAAAACCGTGCAGGCCACCAACTGGTGTGTTAGATCTGGAGGTGCAGCCATGGGACTTAAAGACAGGACTGGACTTGAAGAGAGATTCTCCAGAGTGATTCTCAGTTATTTTCAACCGGTTACTCATCAAACGACACGATTATTGCTCAGTCCCTTGTCTCTGTCAATCTTTTTCCAAGAACACAGAAGGAAGGTCACAACAGAGAGCTGACTTCGTTAAGAGGTCACCGTTACCAGTTAGGGCATTGAGTCAGTTGTGGGCGCTAGAGAATGCGCTGCCTTTCCGATTCCAGCCTTCCCAAGCCACGTCCTGCGTGATCAGTCGGAGCGAAGCGTGGCGGAGCTGGGACGAGCAGGCGGACGCTGGGTTGGCAAAGGCACGGAAAAGGCAGCTATGGGAAAGGCAGTGATGGAGCAAAATGGGGTTCCTTTCCTAAACCTCTACCTTGGGTCTTACCCACCATATAGTTTTTACCTTCATAGCCTGACTGATTGTCATCCCAAGACGTGGTCAGGAGGGCAACATTCATACCAATGCCCCAGAGCTCGATTTCATTATTAATAACCAGGTCGGCCAAGATGGAGCCTCAATTAAAAGACCGATTCACAAAGAAAACTTTTTGGCACCACAGCATTTTACAATTCATTCTGCTAAACTGTTTCTCAGGACCGCTCAAATTATTCCTCAAAGGAAGTGATGCTACAACTAACCACCAAATGATTGATAGATCTGTGAAATACCTTTTAATGTTGCGATCGATGACTTAGGCCATTATGTCATAGTAACTTATGTAATAGTAACTTTTCAATGTCTTATTTCTGGATAAAGTTGCAAAGCGATTTTACTTGTTAAAATTCTCCAATTGGTGCATAATTTCCTCGGGAGCTGAACTTTAAATGCGCCACTAGCTAAGCCAGTCAGACTAACAGATTCATTGTGCTGTACCCTGAATTTTCACATCTTTTGTAATAGTTATTAGTTCAATTTTTGTTATTTTTAGCATTTCATACCCTTCTTATGTAAAAAGCTGTGGTTCAGCAAAAAGCAGGAGATTATGGTTGCCAGTGTAAGACTATTTCCATCATATCAACCCTGAGATTACAATAGGTATGTTCAGCTAAGGCAATTTTAAAGATGACAAAGAATAAAAACCACGGAGGATTTTGCATGTCCCTGTGAAACATCCAACACAATTTTTGATCACAAAAGGCAGCAGCGTTAAAATACGCCTGAAAATTAAATCAAAAGCAGGGAGTTTTACTTCAGTTAATTCAAACCATTCAGATGTAAATAGAGGGTTATAAAATAAACTCGGCCTAACAAAAGCCACAGCAAATATAAGAGATTTCCACTTTGATGACACAAAATGTTTTCTCTGCCAATCAGCTCCTTAAAACAGTTAAGTGCAGAAGCTGAAATCAATGAGAAACTACCTCTCAGTTCTATTCCACCCATTTAAAATGGAACATGCTGATAGAATTCCTTGTTTCCCAAACGTCACACATTTCTGCTTTTCATACATGTTTTTTTTTTTGTCTGTTTTACTAAAGGCTTCCTTCTGAAATGATAGCATCAGTTTGAAACAGCGAGGTGTGAAACTGGGAGGGTTGTACTTTTATAATATCCCATTTTCTTAAGGCCACTGTGCTGTGCTACCAACCAAAATGATGTAGAGCACGAGCTAAAGAGAGTCTCTTTTTTTCTTTTTCTCTCTGTCGTCTCCTCAAACATTGGCAAATGGACACATTGCAACACTTCAAAAAATGTAAACAGCCACGGCAAGAAAATGGCTTTTTTTTGTATCTCCAGACTGCAACGAGGAAGGGCTGCTGCACCTACACCGGCTTGCAACGAAACGCTTTGCATAGGCATAGTAGCTATGGCTGTGTGGAATGTCATCAGGAGTAATTAACTTTGATTTATCCTACTCCTATTGCTGTGACATCGCTACTACAGTGACACAACAGATGTGGCCACGGTGACTTTCAGCCCCGATGAGAACCCTTTCTATCTAGAAAGGAGCCTCGGCCTCGGAGAAACCTCTTGGAGATTAAACACAGAGTAGCTCAGTCTCAAAGATCATCATCTTCGTGTTTTCACAGAGAAATAAACCAAGGTCTCTTTTCCTGATATTCCCAAGTCTCCGAGTGACTTGGTTTACGCACTTGGGAGGCTGTGTCTCCCGTCTTAGCTTTGATTTCTCAGTGAGGATCACGGAAAATCAAAAGGGCCAATGAAACGAGAGCCCTATTAACGTGCAGGACTTAACAGAGGGGAATCCCCACAACTCCTGACTTAATTTTCCAATCATTAAGAGTGAGTAGAAACTACATGCAGGATCAGAGCAGTGTGCATGCCTGTGAGTGCTTCTAGTTACACACAGAGGTGCTATTTTTCTGGATCAAATTCTAGAATAAGGAAAAAAATTACCATCCCCCCTGCTCTGCAAGTGTACTTATTTATTTATATTTATTTATTTTAATATTTTAATACTCTTCACCTTATTCCAATAAAAAATAACTGGGTTAGTTTAAACAGCTTTCTAATATTCTGGAAGACTGGAAGGAACAGGTATTACCGTGAGCATATTTTCCTCACAAGTTAAAGCTGGGTCCCAAATGTCACAGTGAGCTTTGAGAAGAAAAAACACTGGATATTTTATAAACAAAACACTTTGTTTTCCTGGCAGTTGTTGATCCCTGTATCTTTCCAGAAACTTTCTGTAATCTGATCACCTGCATCACAGAGAAGTTCTAGGAGGGGGCGATTTCTTTTGTGTTTCTGAAGGGTTATTGTCAAGAGGCCAGTTTATCAGATGCGAGTTCCTGATAATTTTTTTTATAATTAGTATTTACCAGAATAAAGACAGGGACATACCCTGCTAGCCACAGTATTTGAGGTAAACAAAATATCTCGGGCTATATTCAAATGAAGCCCATCTAGGGAATTTTCATGGCATGACTCTCTCTGCTGGTACATTCAATGCAAATTCAGGAATGGCTTTTTGCAGCTTGCCACAGTTTGCATAACATGTAGGTAATGTTCCTTATTATAAAGCACCCTGGAAGGAAGTTTTAAGCTTGTAAGGGAGTTTACAAACGTATGTAACACGGATGGCTGTGCTCAAATATGAGAAGCCTATCTGATGGTGAAAGCTTGTAATTAATTTGGAAAGAGTGTCCACCTACATCACCTGACAATGACTTACAACAGAGATTCCTGGCCAAAATCCATTGTCGTTGTCAAACAGGTAGGACATTGGCCTGTAAAAAGTTCTGAGATAGCAGTGCCCAAAAGATGATAGCAACCTATTTTAGACCCAAATAAGCCAATTTGGCTTCTTTCCATCACGCTAAGAAACCAGAAAGATCCGTGATGTCTCATCTTGCTGAAAAATAATTTTGCTCCCAATGCTAATCTTCCTTATCAAATACTCGCACCAAGTTTTGCTTGTGAACTTGGTCCACAGTTGCTGTGCAGCAGAAGGGAGAATATTGCCCCATACAGCAGAATCCTGGAGACACATTTGCATACAGATGATGTTAATTCTTCACGGGGAGCTTACCCACGTCTCCACAGAAGCTGCCAAAATACCTGCTGCTCTATCCTGCGCCCTACTTCATTTTCTTTCCAAAATCAGTTGCGCTTAGTGTCAAAGTCTAGTAAAGAAAAGTGCTTTGGATTAACATCTGGACCGTGCCAAACGTGTCAGCTGCTGTAGCTCCCTTTTTTTCCTGTCTTTACCAAATACTTTTGCGAAACTTCACCGGCGTGACACGGCCGCTGCCCCTCTGCTCTCCCCTCAGGGGAGGGCCGGGCACCTCCTTCCCGCGCAACTTCAGAGCTGGCCTAGCACCCTCTTCCTGCCGTCCTGCGGCCGCAAGTAGACCAGTTTTCTTTTCTTTTTTTTTTTTTTAAAAAAAAGGTAAGATAATAATCCTTTATTTCTTTTAAGCTGGCATTAAGACGGCGTGAGGCGATGCCTCCGGTCCCCTCAGGGAAAGTCGAGTGGGGCGAAGGATAAACTGCTGTGGACTTTCGGCTGAGAAAACAGCGGACACCGACGAGCAGAGCCCGGGAAAAGCAGAAGGGAGCACAGCTACCACGGAGGGC
>VWZK01009447.1:169959-196924 GCA_013396935.1 Baryphthengus martii
TCCTCGGCCGGCGGCGGCTCCCCCGCGGGGCAGGCCGGTACCCGCCCCGCGGGTAGGGAGCTGGAGTGGCGTGGTTTTAAATCCGGCCCCTGGCTTGGTCGAGGTGTTGCCTTGGTGCGTTACCGGCCGCGGCCGCGTTCCCCTGGGGCTCTGCCTTCGTTTCTTCTACTTTCATAATCGGTCTGTGCGCTGAGTAGCCCCGAAAAGCCTGAGTCAGGGATTAGGGCCCAGCTGGGCGCTCTGCTCTGTGTCCCTGTGAGATACTCAAGTGAATAAATGAATTAGTTATCGCCTACGCTTTATAGTAAAGATTATTGTTAAAAAAAGCCAAACCCACTTTTATGTTTTTGAACAGGTCGACTGTTACTATTTTACTGTTCTGTTAGTTGAGCGTGGAAACAGTTGTAGCTTACAGCACAGAGCCTCTAAACTTTTTGGAGGCTGGATTGCTACATAGAGTATTTGAGCTGTGAAGGTGCTTCCTCAACGCAGCAGAAGAGATAATTAACTTTACGGTTACTTTATTCAATATTAAAACTTTAAAGTTAGATCTCAGTCCTCACCCATAAACACTTGGCCAGGAGTGCTGGTTGGGGAAACCCGCTCATCATCATCTTGTCAGAATTTTGAGGAAGAAATAGGCTTTGGCATTTTCCTTTCTGGTTTTCACTAGCCTCAATATGTACCCCTGGGATCAGCACAATATTTTAATCTTTCATATGGAGACAATTGCACAGCATTTCTTTCTCAAAAGTAAAAGATGCCTTTATGTTGCTGTCGTCCAGTAAAACATCTGCCGAGGTTCCCATTTGGGTAGTTCAGAAGTCAGTAACGCCTCGATTTTTAACTTGTCCAAGGAGCTTGATAAAAGAGTTTAATAGTTGTGTACAAAATCTGCTGATGCCAGAAATGTTGGAAGCGGGAATCATTAGCGCCGTGATTGCTTTGTTTACTGACAGGATTGTTGGATGCGTTAGTACCTTCTTGCCTTAGATCTTAATTTGATTTTTGTGTAGATTTTGTTCTCCTTGCATAGACAGCTGTAGAAGCGAGACATCTTTAGGGAGGTGCACGGTGCAGCATTATGCTGTCATAGTAAAAAATGAAATGAATGGTAAAGTAGAGGTTGGAATTCATCTGCATTTTCTCTCCTTTGGTGGCTGTGCATGGAGTTTTAAGGTAAGCCCGCTCAAGTGGGGGAGGTTCAAGATGAGCACGCGCCAGTTGAAAGAACACGTGTGTGTGTGTCTGTCAGGAAGCAGGTAATCTCTTCAGTGGTTTTTGAATTTGCTGGTGCACTTAAATGGCCTTCTCCACGGTGAAGACACCGCTGCTGGCCTGTGGTAAATTATACATCCTGACATCTACCCAGCAAATCCCGGAACACATGCTCGGTACCGAAAATAACTACGGTGGACGGCGACTTTTCATACAATAGCTCAGGCTTCTGGCCATCGTTCTTGGGCATTAACTGCTTGCACATCACATTTTTCCTTAGTGTGAGAGGTGCTGGGAATGTCCACTTATAGCCAAGTGTCCTATAGTAGCGACTGTGGCTAATGAGTATTTGGTTAGTTCATAATTCTCGTGTTCCTCTGCTGCTTTCAGCAGAAAGAGGGTGATTTACTTCTCATAGGAAGCCGACATTTGATCTTTATCTCTTTCCCTCCTTCCCCTTCGCTAATCTCAGCTGAAATAGAACATTTAGCCATTGGTTTCTTTTACAGAACCATGATTTTTCTTCTTTTTCTGAGATAGTTTACCTCCAGATAAATAAAAATCACTCCAGTTTTGATGAATCCCAAACTTATAGCTACTTTTAGGGACTCTAAAGGGTTGCAATGTTGCAAATCACAAACTTTTAAAGAATTATACTTGTGTGATTCCACATTGCTCAGGTCAGTCCGGTGATTGTTATATCCCTGGCAATTGCTGTCACGTTGTACCTACCTTCCAGCTCTTACATCTCCACAGAAAATTACTGTGTATCTTAGAAAAGAGAAGAAATTTTGTGAACTGCTAAGCCAACATTTAGCTTTTTGGGTGCTTAATGAGTTCGACTTTCATTTTCCAGTCCACATCAACGTGCTTCTAAAAATCTGGCCTTGAAAAAGAGTTGGGGGGGGGGAAGCCAAACCAGACGCACACCTGTTTTACGTAAGATGTTTAGCAAAATTCCTTCATCTGTTTAAGTCTTGAGTAAACACACATGCAGGGACATGTTACCTTGTAAACAATCGCTGCCGTGTGTTTTAAGAGGACGGATTGGTGGTGACACCGGGAATAGAGGGATTCCTTGTGACCAGAAATATAAACCGCTTCCTTGTCCTCTTTTCTTACTGATCCTGCTGCTCACAGAAATACTCAAGTGTTTTGTATCAGAAGAGTTTATTTGTACCTAATACTAAGGCAGCATCTCTTTGTGGTGGTCAGGATTTTTAGTCGGGTGTATGCAGCGTTGTGTTAAGGTCTTCCAAGTTTTAAGAGAGCTGTGAGTAAAAAAAAAAACAAACCAAAAAACCAGTCTTGTTACAGCACAAAAAGGAGCTGAACTTAGAGAACTGCTGGAGTGGACACACTTTTTTAACAGGCAGCCCCAAAATCTTAGTTAAACAACTGCTTATCTGGACTCTTCTACAGAATTATGCAAATACCTACGAGGAATGGTAGTAAAGGTAACTTTTTTTTTTCTTCTTGTGTCTTTAGTGAAGAACAGGTTTAATTTGGGGTTTCTTTTTTCTTGAATAAGAAAGGATGAGCTGTTTTTTATTAAGGATATGGCTGTGATGATTCTCAGTTTTCTTGCCAACATTTATTTCTAATTGTAGTACCATAGTCCTTGGAGTCAAATGCTAGATCTTTAGTATCCAAAGTGCAAATTGTCTGTTGTATCAGCGATAGACGGGTTCATGAGCAGTTTGGTTTTGAGTAGTTGCCGTTCAGGACTGTGTGTTAGAGGTCCTGGGTAGAGCCTTGCTTCAGGAAAGGTTGGAAGAGGAGGTTTAGGGTGGTTCTTTTTTTTTTTGTTTGTTTGCTTCCTTTTGTTTTACCAGGCGATGCAACGTTTCATTTTCTGTTGGGGATTGTCGCCTCCTGCAGCCTTCAAATCCAGCTGACATGTAGGGGTTTTGAAGTGAAATAAAGAATATTTCCTGCATGTCATTTCTCTGGAAATACTGGAAGAAACTGATGAATTTCTACTGGTCTTTTCTTCCCTGCCTTGCCTGTGTTGCTGGGTGAGAGATGAGGAGTCGCTTTAGTAGCGTCAGCACAGGAGAAGTGGCAGATAGAGATTTCTGCTCTACGATCAAGAGGCTCATGATGTGAAATGATGATAATGTTGTAATGCAGAGCATTTCAAAACTCGTATTGTAGAGTAGCCATTGAAACTAGATGTTTTAAGGTCAGCAGTGTCAGGATTTGAAGAGTTGCTGGTGGCATTCACTGGGCTTGTCCTACTAACAACCCATTGGAGAACACCAAGGAAAATTCAGGATGTTATGAGAGACAGTGGGTATCACAGGTAGGTAGAAGCTTTTCAACCTTTTCTGTATCCCACACAAAATAGTTTGCTTGGGATTCAACTCTGGAGGAGCTGGAGGAGAGCAGGAATTTCACTTGCTGATTTAGATAAAAATGGGTTCCTTTAAGCTGGCGTGCAGTTCTGTGGTGAAGCTCATACATTTTGTCATTTAAAAATCGTACTTGGATCTTTGTTTGTGTAAGGCATTTTGTTTGGCGTGCACAACTCCTCCAGGAAAAAGTAGAATGACAGCATGTGCAATGTCCTATCGATTTGTATTTATCTGTAACTGAGAGTCCCATTATAATTCCGAAGGGGAAATAGTTGCTGAGATGTGTTTTCTGGTGGTATCCTGTAGAGATTGTGTTTGCTTTAAAATTTCGTGGTATTTTTATCGGTGATCGTGAGAGTGGACTTCATCTCTCCAGTTTGCAAATGAGCTTGGATTAATATAGGAAAATAATAAATAGGAAAATAACAGAGGAGAGCCTGAATCACAGGATTAAACTGAATGCGAAGGGTATGGATTTCTACCAAATGCAGAGAGGAACTTGCGTGTACCTCTGAAGGGCTCTTCTCTTGTTTTGTAGCTCAGGGCCTTTTATACTCATGAAGGACAAGGTGAAGTTTCTTATTCATTGCTGTGGCCGCTGCCCTGGCTGTTCTGGGCTGTAGACTAGTCTTCTGCAGACCAGGTGCTTTCTGAGTGGCCAGGCGAGCGAGTAAGTTTGTGCTCAGGGCGCCAGTAAGCGGTGTTTTTAAAAAGGAAATAATTGGCATTGCCCTAAAGCTCCCAGAAGGTTTGGAGGTGCATAAACAGAGTGTAATATTCTCTACCCTACAATGCAGTAAAGACAATCTGGGTGTGTGATGGGGTCTGGGTTTCTGAGAAGCAGGGGTCAGGCTACAGTAGCTGAGCACAAGCCCCAGGTCTGTGTGAGTGTACTTAGGGCGAGTGGATCTGAGCTGTTCCCGAATGCAGAGTGTAGAACGTTTGTTGTTTCTGGCATTGTTGTGAATATTCTCTAGGATGTATTGGGATCCCCCAGGCACCAGGAAGCAGGAGACTGTAGTGGTGAGCTGGAGGGCTCGGTACTGACTAAGGGTCAGAAAATAGCCCTTATGATAAAACTTCAGCTAAGTGTGATTGAACAAAGGAGCGTGGGGGGGTAACAATCACAAGCTGGCAGAAATAGATCTGATAATTTGAGTTTTTTGATATAGCAAACAAAGAACAGGATCCATGGCTGAAAGAGCCGCATGCATTCCTACTGAAGTGGGGAATGTTTCTAAACATCAACCTAGTAGGTGTTTGTAAAGGGGAACACTTCCCAAGGACCCCTCTGAATTCTGTCTCAAGAAACTGGAGATTGCACCAACGCGCCTGTGAGTAGGAAACCAAGCGAAGAACTGATTCAGAGAAGTTCACCAATCAAGTCAAATCTTACACAGAAGAGAAGGGAGAATCTCCCAACACCACTTGCCAGGAAACAGTTATACTTTAATTTCTGCCCTTTGAACTGTTTTCTGAAAGGCAGCACAAGTGGCCTCGAGTCTACTTGTCACTTTTATTTCTCTAAACTATCCCACTTGTAGACTGAGGTGATGATTCTGTCAACTCCTTGGCAGAGGTAACTTCAGTTCTTACTTGTTGTGTATTTTCTCTTCCTAGGTGGAAGAGCAGTGACAGGGTGACCAGTAATAACTAGTTTGTCAACTGACTACTGTTTACATAGAAAATTATTTTAGTGGAGCCCTATTTTGGTAAATTGTTCTTAAGAGTGACTTCATGGGTTGCTTGGCTTTCGTGTGAATGCTTTTGTGAGTCCAAGCTATGCAGGTCCTCTCCAGAAGCAGCCAGGAATTAAAAACAAGAGCCTGTCAGTTTTATGTCTGGAGGGAGAACATTCCTCTTGTTCCAGTAGAGTGTTGTTGGAATTTCAGGGTTTTTTTCAAGTCTAATCAGCTGCATATATGATTTCTTTCAAGTTAAAAAAAAAAAAGCCTGAATGACACATCTGAGGCTTTTTTCTCAGAGTATTTGTTTTGGTCGCACTCCCTTTTCCCCATATCTCTGTCACCCACACACACACGGATGCGTATGTGCTTGTCCTGAGGATGTGTTCCCACCTGAGCTGGAAATACATTTCCTTTGGGGCTCACTGGGAATTGGAATGATTACTTTTTAATATCCTTTCTAGCTCAGTGTCCATTTATAGTTGGTGTTCCAGCAATTCAGTCTCCTACTCCTTGCAACCTTACGTGAGGTCTTGCTCTGGGTGAGCAACAGCTTATTAGGCTACACCTTTGAGATTCCATCATTTGAAGAATTCCAAGCAATATTTGAGAAGCTCCTGTAACTATGGAGAGTAAGTCCATAGCACTGCAATAAAGGTTATCTACATATTAGCAGTGTTCAGTGTTAACTGCTGACCTCACGGAGCGGACACAACTATTTATAGGCTTAAAACTGAAAAAGCCACGAATCTGAACGGTGTTACTCAGATCTAAATTCTGATTTTGACTGACCGATTGAATGAACATTTCTTAGAGATGCAGATACTTCCTGGAAACTTGCTGTGATGCTTTTTAGTGTGGGACTGAGCTTATTATGGCTCTTATCTAGGCATTCAGGTGCTGCAGCTGCATTGGGGGCATTTGTATGTTGTGCTTTTTATACAGTGGGAAGCTATTGTTGGCTGGGGGTGTTGGGGTGGGTGGTTTTTTTCCCCTCCTCTGCCTGTTTTTCTCACGAACAACTGCATTTTGGTCCTCAAGCGATGAAAAGTTCTACCTCCAAAGCAGCAGAGAGCCATCCTTTCTTTTCCACTCCCATCCTTTCCCACCCATTTCTTCCTCTGAGAAGGTGAACCGGCTTCCTCCGAGCTGGGAATTTGATTCTGATGAAATGCACATTCCTTTTGATAAAAAATAATTATGCTGCTGAAAGTCAAGCTTTTAATCCTTATCTTCAGAGCTGCTGCTTATTGCCGTTCAGAAGCGCTCTCAGCTCTTCCTTTTCCTTGTGTTCCATGGTAATACAGTCCCTTATGCTTCAGGATTTTAAGCTTTCACTGGGCTTCTGAGCGGTTAAGTCAAAATAAAAATGCAGTTGGTTTTCACTTTTCTATCCTCGTTCACCGAAAAGCTCAAAATATAGAAGAAAATCACTACAAAAGGATTTTTTTTCTATTTTCACTTAGCGCTGTAGTAACACAAGCAGTGC
Organism: Baryphthengus martii; assembly: GCA_013396935.1. Taxonomy (NCBI): domain Eukaryota; kingdom Metazoa; phylum Chordata; class Aves; order Coraciiformes; family Momotidae; genus Baryphthengus; species Baryphthengus martii. Next base: position 176,709 of record VWZK01009447.1, read on the forward strand.
TAAACCAATTTATCTATATTTACATTTCTGAAAAATCTCGATGGGGACTGTAGAGAAAATGACCCAAAAAAATTATAAAATATTAAAATAGCTCTTCCAGTGCCAAGGGTTTTATGTGGTTTTCATTCGTAAGTAATATTTTTGTAACTCAGCTTTGCTTACTACGTTTCTCTAATTTGCACATGTTTATAAAGCTATTCCACAAGACCCAAAGTCAGTAGCGTTTCAGATAGTAGTAGAAATGTGTGAAATCTGTAATTTTAACTTGGATGTTTAGTCCTTGATTCTGTGTACCCGTGTTTTGTCAATATTAAGACCTAGGACACTGTTTTACTATGGAATAATACAGACAGAACTAATAGTTATCACCATTTCTTGTTGGATTTCTACTTTGATAATGAAAATTCAATCCTCTGTGTACAAGTGTTGTTTAAAGTGCATGGATTTAAAAATAGTTACTTTTTAAATGACGTGGTCTAGATTCAGATTCTAACAGACTTTGATTTTGATTCTTTTCAGACTATGAGAAGACAAAGAAATGAAGTTGTTGTGGAGTTGAGAAAGGTGAGACGACCTAGCACTGTTCTTATCAAACGGGGTTTGGCTGGGTTGGTGTTTCAGTAAAATATAAGGGTCTTGTTAAAGGATTTTAAAAAACATAAAATGTGTATGTATTTACTGTTGTGTGTTCTTCTGTAGTCCACCAAGAACACTGTTGTTAAACTATCCGTCTTTACCAATTCTGTGAAAATATTTGTGGTTCAGAAAGAAATATTAAAGTTATCATATCTGGAACTAAAAGTTCCGTAATTTTTTGTCCTGAAAAACAGAATTTTATTTGTAATCTATTGAAGGGACTCATTCTCGCTTCTCTCTTTTTAAAGTTTTTTTTTTTAAAATCTTTTGTTTTCTCTTGAGAAAAATCAGGTATTCCTGCTGATTTATAGGTCAAAAGCTATTTTCTTTCCTTAAACCAGTAGTTTAACACACAGGTAAAAGTGGAAGAGTGCGTGTGTGAAGATAACACTGTTTAGAGTTGTTGGAAAGCTGGCTCCGGAGAAGAGTAGTCATAACTTGATTTATTTGTCTTCGGGGACGGACAAAAAACTCGCCTGTGGGAATTGCCTTGTCTTGTTACAAACAAATGACAAACAGGTTGTTCTGTCAGTGGTGATGGATGTGTGCCCATGAAACTTCCAGCAGGAGTAGTTACTGCTGGGGATGAAGTTGGATAGAGAATTTTTCTAGGAAGAGGTGATTGCAAAATGTGCTTCTCTGCACAGCCCTTTCCAGCTCATCGGGTGCTGGAAATTGTAAGTGAATGAAAGGGGTTTTATGATGCTTATTTAAAACAGAAGCTTCTGTTCCTTTCTTAATACCTTCCACAACTCCCTAAATCAAAGTTTTAAAGATATTACATGATTTTTTTTTTCTTTAAGAACAAAAGAGATGAGCATCTTCTAAAGAGGAGAAATGTTCCTCATGAAGATATCTGTGAAGATTCTGATATAGATGGTGACTTTAGAGTGGTAAGAATTAATTTAACTCTCCAGCGTGTCTTCTGTTTATGTACTTGAAAGCATTGCTAATTTCTAACTGCTTTTGTCTCTGTTTTCCAGCAAAACACTTCTTTGGAGGCAATAGTACAGGTAATAAAAAAAAAATAAATGTATTGTTTGAACATTTTTCATGTCATGGTGCCAAATACGTGAACAGTCTGAATTTCTCTTCTATCTTAGAATGCTTCAAGTGACAACCAGGGTATACAGTTAAGTGCTGTGCAGGCTGCAAGGTAAGAACACTCTTTGCTCAAATATACTATTTTTATTCTTACTTTATCATGCTCTTAAATTCAGAAAATGTATTCTAGCTTAACTACAAAAAGTATGTCATTGACTGTTCTTTTTAAAAGAGAAAGCTTTACAAAAAGGTCGAAATTCCTAGGTCTCAGGTAGGCAGGATTTTCATGGTGTATAAATACAAGGATTTATCAAGTGCAATACTTGATACTCTGACAAGTAGAGCATAATATATAATTAGCAGGACTGTAAAGTTTCCAGCTTGAAATGCAGAGGGAACTGACATAATCCTTTTTCTAGTTTTGTCATGGCCACTAAACCCACTTTTCACTTTAAGGGGGGAATTCTGTGTAGTTCTAGGTGTTCACCAAGTAATCTAAAGTACTCATAGGAACTTGGCTTTCATACATTTAGCATTTAACTGCTATTTTATGGACTAAAAAGTTTCATCACCTCAGAGTGGCATCACGTAGAGCACCCTGTTTGCTATAGCTGATCTAAACCAGGTTAGACTATACTGAATTCAGCTGGATTTAAAATGAAATAGGAATGTCCATGTGGATTTCAACCCATGGTAAAGATTTTTTTTTTTTAATTGAAAACTAATCTAAAGTTAAAGCAGTGCTGTTTACATTATTGGAAAGGTGTTAAAGGAGATTTTAGAAACGGAAACAAAATGCTTTTCAGTCTTGATTTAATCTGTACCATCCTTTGATCTGAAGCGAGAACAGGGAGGAAAAAAATTGCCTGAGTCTAACCCCCAAAACATACAACTGGAATACGAGGAACAGAAAACTATCTAAGGAAAAGCAAATCCTAAACAAAAAAAAAAACTTCAGCCCTCCAGAACCTGAAGTTTTATTTGATTTCTGTAGTACTTTTGTACATGTGTGAGCAGGTGGGTTGTGAACAGACTGCACTGTGATTGTTCTGTCACTGTACAAAAATCAGTATTAAGATTCTGTAAATACACTTCTGTTCCCCGATTTTTATAAGCTTGTAGGTGTAAATTGTCTTCACTTCTAAAAGGAATCTTCTTAGTTGGAAGTTGAAAATGCACATCTGATTATTAGATGAGTCTTCATGTAATCTGGGTTCAGATCCTCCCCATGGCTTAGTTTTCTGAGGTATTTTGTTTTGCAGCTCTGCCTCTTCTTCATCTCCTCTTCTTTTTCCTTGTGTTGCCCCCTTGAATGCACCAGTGGTACCTTTTAGGATAAAACAGCAGTGGAAAGTTGATTTCTAGTTGTATTCTGGTCTGAGCCTTTCATGTGTTTGTGAAGGGGGTGGTGTATGGAGAGCTGATGACATAAAATATGTCTTCCCACTGCTAGGAAGTTTGGTGCCACAGTCCAAGCTGTCCTCTCCTTCTTTCCTCAGTTTCTTCACTGCAGAGAGGTGAAGCCAAGGAGATTAAACATTGAAAAAAATTGTAAACTTCTCTTGTTGGCAGCAGGACTTTGTGAATCCTTGTGCTCTGACATTATATCTTTAGCAAAGGAGAAACAAGTTTCTGCCTTTCCTGTCAAAGCAGCCAGGATCTGTTTATCTCTCTTGTTGGGTGGAGGAGGAAGAAGCTGCAGGAGGGTGTAACTGAGTAACTCTGGTGATCTTTATTTTACTGACTAATAAACTTCAGAAGTAGTCAGCTAAAATATGGCAACTGAAATGGGCAAGGAATGTAACGATGTCAGTTTTTCAGTACTTTTTTCAATGCTAATATTTCAATAGTTATGGTCATTTCAATTGTAAGGATTAGTTATTTTCACTTAAAGTGGAAAAAAAATACAAATCCTGCTTGGTCTTTTGAGACACACGCACTGGGAAGAGTCTTCCCAGCCCAGAAGGTAGTGCAGCACTGGAACAGTTTGCTCGGGGATGTTGTTGGAGCTCCGTACCTGGAGATTTCTGAATCTCTGCTGTGGGAAGCCATTGCTGTCTTGATCTCGTGTCAGCAATAATCCCACTTTGAGCAGAAAGTTGGACTAAAGATCCTCCAGAGATCCTTTCCAGTCATGCCTTTTCATCCTGTGATTTGTCTGTTAACTCTTGTGTGTTCTCTTTTTTTCCTAAACAGAAAGCTGCTTTCCAGTGATCGCAATCCACCAATTGACGATCTAATAAAATCAGGAATATTACCTATTTTAGTGCACTGTCTTGAAAGAGATGACAAGTGAGTATTTCTAAAACTGAAAAATGTTTGAATCATTGCAAGAATTCTTGATACTTAGCTAATGTGACTACGGTATCCGATTTGAAAACTCATCTTACAATTTATTTCTCTTTTTTTGTTGTTTCTTTGCAGTCCTTCTTTACAGTTTGAAGCTGCGTGGGCTTTGACAAACATTGCCTCTGGAACCTCTGAACAAACACAGGCCGTAGTTCAATCTAGTAAGTCCAGTAGTATTTGATGGTTGTAATCTTCCCAAAAGTACTTATTAATATCCTTACTGGGTATATGGGTTTTTTTCTCCTTGCATACAGGCATTATAAAATACCTTTGTTTAGTAGGAAGTAAGAAATCTGTTGTGACACTACTTCTCTAGCAAAAAAAGAGTTTAACATGGAGAGAGTCTCAACTAGAAATACCAACATCTCTTGAAATCTGTGATTTAAAGTAAAAGAGTGTTTCCTGCAGACTATCGTTAGGAAATCGTGGAGGTTTTGATTGGGCATGAGGAACAATTTCTTCACCACAAGGGTTGTCCAGGCCTGGACAACTGCTCAATCCGTTGCCTCTGCATTTTCTTGTCAGGTTTGAAACTATTTGTGCAGCTGGCACATACTTCACAACTAGTAAAGATGTGGTGGGAGGGATATTGGGTGCTGTAAAAAGATTGAATGAAATGAAACCTCTGTCTTACCCTCTTGCTGGGCCACCAGTCAATAATGTAGATGTGTACCTACTGACTCTTGAGCTGGCCAGTTGGAATGGGTGAGGTTGCTCTTGGACTTTGCAGTTGGTTCTGATATAACTTAGCATGGAATTTCCAGATTCACTAAGTGTAACTAAATTTGGGGTGCTGACAAGCTTCAGTAAACTTGTGAGACTTAGAAACAAATGAAATGTCAGGTTATTTTGAGTTGCTTACATGATACTCTGAATGAGAAAGTGCAGCGAAGGAAGAATTGTGTTTTACTTCAGTATCATCTGGGAAGGTAGTAAAGTTTTGATCAATACTTAACCATGCCAAAAGTGTTTCTCCAGGACTGATATTTTATTTAAGAGTTAATTATGTGAACTCTTGTGTTTTTGAGAAGTTTCTTGCTAAGCGCATGGGGTTTTGTTTGTGTCTTTCAGACGCTGTGCCACTTTTTCTGAGACTGCTGCATTCACCTCATCAAAATGTTTGTGAGCAAGCCGTGTGGGCTTTAGGAAATATCATAGGTTGGTGTTACTCCTGCCACTAAAACTTGCTAAGTTCCTTTTGATACTGAATGAACTAGGTAGGATTTTGTGCGTTAGAACTTGGAGATGTTCAACTATGAGACAAAAAGGCAACTCTTAGACTGGCAGTTTCCTGTTCTGAACTTTTTCCTGTTTTCTCTGTTGTGTGTTGATGGTGGACACCCAAAGCCACGTGCCTGTGCACTTTGGTTCTAGGTACAGCAATTTCCTACTCCTAATGAGGAGTTCCAAATGAAGCAATTAGGAAGCCACAGGTCCTACTAAAGCTTTACAAGTGTCTTTATGGTAGATGTATCTATAGAGATATGTGTATCTTTCTATATATAGAATTTTATACATCTTTTCAAGACCCATATTCTTTAACTTTTTATGCATATTAAAAAAACCAAAGTTTGACGCGTGCAGAAATCAGACTGGTTGTGAATAGCACAAGATGATCTTTGCCTTCCCAATTCTCTGATGTCTCAAACAAACAGGTGACGGACCCCGGTGTAGAGACTACGTTATTACTCTGGGAGTAGTGAAACCGCTGCTGTCCTTCATCAGCCCATCTATTCCCATAACTTTCTTAAGAAATGTTACTTGGGTCATGGTCAACTTGTGCCGTCACAAAGATCCTCCTCCGCCGATGGAAACCATTCAGGAGGTGACCAAATTACTCACTGTTCCCCATAACACAACTGGAGCATCTTGTCTGCCTTAAAAGTAACCATCAGATGTTTCTCTTCTTCCTTAGATCCTTCCAGCGCTCTGTGTTTTAATTCACCACACAGATGTAAATGTAAGTAATGCCACTTGGAACCAGTTTTGTGTTCTGAAGTGTAATCCTTCTCATAATTCACTTTTATTCTTTAAAAAAAAAATAAATATCGTGGTCTTTTTCATTATGGTGGATTTATTTTGATATCTTTTAACTGTATAAATATCAGTTAAGATTTTTTTTGCCTGTTTTTTCTCTGTATCTTCACAAGTGCTTATTTGCATGTACTTTCTCTAGACTTAAAAATGAAATGCAGTTTCAGTTGTATTTCTGTGAACATTCATCTAGAAATAAATACAGAATTTTTTTGACCAGCATTTAAATTTGAGGTTATTAATGTAAATGAAAGAAAAGTTAGTGTCTGCTGCAGATGTAAAATGTTAGCTGGAGGTGTAACTTCTGAGGTGTTAAATGGGAACATGAGGGTATTAGTGAAGTAAATGAGCGAGACTTAACTGAAATTCTGAAATAGGTCAATTTTTTTTTTTTTTTTTTCATGAATATAAGTCAGAGTTGTACAATCCTTTGCTTCCTGGTGAAATTGTAGCGCAGTTGTCTTAAGTTAATGCCAACAGTGCTTTACCAAAATATGTTTAAATATATTAACTAAGGTTTGCATGGTCCTTATGCTATTTAATTTCTTGCATATAAGGAGGTAAAATTAAGTTTGTTTGAATTTCTGGAGATGGCTGCATTTAAATCAGTCAAGAGTTGCCCACTGAAACAAACCTTGCTCAATTTTTTTTTTTTTTTGTAAGCTCTTACTTGAAACGTTCAGGTTCACTGCGATTTAAGTGGCTTTTCTGTGTGTGGATACGCACCTGGATGCACCCACACACAGGAAATTCAGTCTTAAGTGCTGCTTCACCAGATGTTACCAAAAAGTTTAAAAGCTTTTCTTAATTTTTGTGGTGGAATGCCAAGAAAAAGGTAACTCAATTACTACTTCGAGAGTGGCGGATGCATAACATTTGCTAGAGCTCGATCGTCCTGCCAGGGGGGGAGTCTTTCATATCTCACTTTGTCCAGCAGTACTTCCTGAGAAGAACAGATAGAATAGAATTTCTTGTACTATAATCCTTCAGAATGTAAGGTGTGGTTAGCAGTTTAGCTGTTTTTCTTTTTATTCCTTGTGTATTTTTTTTGCAGGTAGAACAAGTTGAACAGCAGTTGTATTTCAGGCTTCTGGAGAGTGTAAACCAAAGCATATTTTGCATCAATTCTGCCTTCACAATGAGAATGGCTTTATATTTTAATTTGTGTTTTTTAATAAGACTTGTAGTGCTTCTGTACTCATTACAAATAAATGTGTTTTACTGTTAGATATTGGTAGATACAGTCTGGGCACTCTCCTATCTAACGGATGCTGGCAATGAACAGATCCAGATGGTGATAGACTCCGGAATAGTCCCACATTTGGTTCCTCTTCTCAGTCATCAAGAAGTTAAAGTGCAGGTAAGTTTGGATAACTTTAAGGAAGCGTTGCTCAAAATGGAATACGAGAGAAAGTAGCTGGTTTCTTCTTATATCTCATATTGAAGTGTTAAACTTCAAGAATTCTTTAAGAATACTTTTTTTTGTGTGTGGTTGTAGCATTTGCAGATAAAATATTTTACCTTTTTACCTGTTAGTGTTTGAAAGCGTGTGCTCAAGTGGAAAAATGTGTAATGAAAAGAATTTTCTCCTTAAAAGCAGTGTTTTGTTTCAGACCGCTGCGCTGAGAGCTGTAGGAAACATTGTCACTGGTACCGATGAACAGACACAGGTAGTTCTGAATTGTGAAGCCCTTTCACATTTCCCAGCACTTCTGACGCATCCCAAAGAAAAAATTAATAAGGTCAGTAACTGCAGAGCTTGTGTTGGTAACTTGTTTGTGTTTGGCTGAGCTCTTTTGGGTTCCACGCAATATAATGGAGAGATTTGAGTGCTGTATTTAGCCCAGTTTGTGGTAAGAGCAGGCAAGGTGCTCCGATTTTTCTTGACGTTCACATCTGTAGAAAAATCTCTTAAGAAGCTGCAAACTTCTGCTTGCCAAGAATGTTGATTCCTGTTTTTTTTTCTAATTGATTTTTTTATGAAATTCAAGCTTTATCTTAGAATTCTGGCTGTTGACTTAGAAGTTAAGAGTTCTTGATAAATGAAATGTCACTTTAATTAAACTGATTCTCTTGGAAGTGATGAAATAGAGATAATTGGATGTCTCTTTGAATGGAGTGTGTGTGATAAATGGAATTTAATTTAAACTGGGGGTGGGAGGGGAGGGGGAGTGTGTGTGTTTGGTACAGGTGTAGAGAAGAGGCTTTAAATGGGGGCGCTGATGTCACGGTGCTGATTCCGGAGTGCATCTGAGGCGTGTTGGTAAATTCTGAGGTGCCACTTTACAACACTGCCGATGATTAAAGCCCAAAACAAGCCCACCAAGACAAGCCTGTGCATCCTAAATCTCTAACAGGTTCACTAGTGAAAGTGATCCTGTGATCTGATCTGAGAGACTCAGTTGAATGAAATGTGAGAATTCTGGACCGAAAAGTTGTCGCGCCAGATGAGGAGAGAAGAGAAGGGAGTTGAGAAGGAGTGACAGAGGGTTTTTAGGAAGGCCGAAATTTATCAACTGTAGAATTAAAATAAGGTGATACTTTAATATAGTTAGAATTTTATGTGAAAGTGTTCATTATTCCTTAACTAATTTTATGTGAAAGTGTTCATTATTTCTTAACTAATTCCCCCTTAAAGAGGCAGGGAGGGGGCTCTCAATCTTTTTTTAATGCAAGAATCCAGACACAGTTTTTGGCTTATTCAACTTTCCAGTTGTTCAGAACTGGGAGAGTCTAGTGGGGAGAAGATCTCTTCTTCCACACTTTCCTAGGCACCTGCTGTAGGTCGTGGGCTGATGAACAGAGTGATTGTAGAGAGTGATGTAACTTCATGGTATTTGTGAAAACCAAGTGTTTAAGTAAAAGGTGATGCATTTTCTTGATGATTGATGCTGAGGAGAAACGTGGTGGAGCAGCAGGTAAGGAACAGGTTGTCTTCTACTGCTCCTGGCTGAAAAGCATGATGCTGTAAAGCTTTTTTGGAACGTCTCCGAGCAGCCGCTGAAAATTACTGTGACCTTCATTTGCAGTGACAGGATCCATTCTGAACGCTCGTTTGTAGCCTTATGACTTTTATGTCTCCAAATTCTTCCTTTTAATCTGTGGATTTTGAATATTTGGTTGTTAACTTGGTAACAAGGAAAGGCTGAGGAGTCCTGTGGAGTCTCCAAAGGCAGGACCACCCGCTCGGTTGCCCGCGTGTCTAGTCCAGGTAGCAGGAATTGAGCCACGTACGTTCAAAGCCGTACAGTATTTGGTTGTATCGAAGATGGGGGAGCGTACGAGTTGAAGACCTGAAAATGCGTGCGTATAAAATCTTGCTGGAGTGGAAATAAAACGCGATGCAGAAGACTGGAATTAATGATTTTTCGCATCCTTTTGTTTTGCAGGAAGCCGTGTGGTTCCTATCGAACATCACCGCAGGAAATCAGCAGCAAGTTCAGGCAGTAATAGATGCAAACCTTGTTCCAATGATAATACATCTTCTAGATAAGGTTAGATAACAAGGAAGATTTAACAGTTTCTTTCCTTCATCGGGGAAAGGGACGTTGAATTCCTCGCTTGGTGTGTTACATGATACTGTAAACGCGGGGGGCAGGGGTAAACTGTACCCTGGAGTGGTTTTCCTGTGTTGCAAGATAAAAGACGTTGTTGTTGATCTTCTCTAGGAAGAGCTGTGAGGTGGTTGAGTGCCAGATGTATTGGGGAAGGGAAGCAGATCAGGGGGAAACTCCTCCTCAGGTCCTTCTAAATCTCATTTAAATTCTTTTTCTCACTTGGGAAACAAGAGCATCTCATTCTTTCCTCTCAGATGTGACCTGAAGAGGTCTGGAGATGGGAACAGCATTGAAGTCGTTCCCAACATTTTGCCAAAGCTTTAGAACTTCATCTTTTTTTCCTTGCACTATCTGGAAACATCAGGAATTGCTCACCAGTGGCAGTTACTAACCCGTTGGTGTTACTGCATTGACTTACTCTGAGAGTATGCCAAGTAATCACCCTGGGACACTAGATTATGGACTGGCACTGTCCCATTTTATTTATTTTTTTAACAAATGGAACAGCATCAACAAAAAATAAGTGGCCGTAGGAAATAATTGCAGCTTTTGTGCGTTCAGAGTTTCCTGTTTTCTGTGGTTCAGAGAACAGCAGCGCACTGTACACGTGGATGGCTGGATGCTTTTTTTCAGTAATAGCTGAAGCTTGTTGAGATGAATGCTTTTATGACCTTTTTTTCTTAAATAGTGAAGTCAAGTAGCTGCTCTCAAACACTTCTGAAGGCCTTTCTCATGCTTTTTCACATAGTCGTAGAATGGTTTGGGTTGGAAGGGACCTTAAGGATCATTTAATTCCAACTCATCAAGCCTTCCATTGCTTGTTGAATCCAGTAGGATCTACCCTGTGAAAAATGGTAGCTAAAAGCATGTTTTTAAACAGGAGCAGCACAATGTTTCTAGCTTTCAAAGCTTTCCTCCTCTTTGCTTTAATTGTTACTTGCTTTTTCTTCCCTGAAGTGTGGAAGGTAGCCAGAAATGCCAACCTTACAATGCCTTCAGCCACGACAAAGATGCAATATCTTGCTTCAGTGGAGGCTGGGGTTGAGTGAGACTGAAGAAATACTTGTCTCTTCCCCAAAATAACATATAGCTGTCCACAGATAGTTCTGTTAACTGCCAGTTTACTGATCACTGAGAAAAGAGTTGAAGACCTTTCTCTTGAAATTCAGTAAACGGGCTGGAGTTGACTAACTTAAGAGGCAAACAAAGTTCTAGGATGTACCGTGGTTTATCGCCATGGACACTTACACCTTATCTCTCCCTGAAATACGTGACAGCTCTTGATAAGGCAAGAGTGGGGACTACTGCAGTTCTTATTTACTTTCATGCAAACAAATTTGCCTTCCTCTGGAAGATCAATTTAAAAACATGGTTACAGGGAAGAGATGAACACTGAGTAGACTCAGAACATCTACAGGGTTGCTTGCTTACTGGAAACTGATACAGTGATACCAGGATGGGCTGTAAGAAATGCAGGTTTCTAGTGGAATAGTACATAATTTAAAAACTGGAGTGATTATTTCTATTTATGCTTGTATTTTAGGGTGACTTTGGTACTCAGAAAGAAGCCGCTTGGGCAATAAGCAACTTAACGATCAGCGGAAGAAAAGACCAAGTAAGTCAAAGCTTAAGAAAGGGTCTGTTATCTCAGGGTATTTGGGAGAGTTTAGACTTCTGCTGTGCCAGGATTAGGAATGTCTGGATTCCTTCCCTGTTCAGTAAATCTCTTCCCTTTTCCACAAGGGGTTTAAGAGCGAACTTTGGTTGTCGTTTCTGGAACCACCTGAGATTAGGAATATCGGTGGGGATTTGGATGGAAGCTCTTCTGTGAGGGTGGTCTAGTAGTTCTGAATGAGTGCCTTCAGGCTCTGATGGGATTCTTGGCCATTCCACATCATCTTCCTTTTTCTCCTCCTGGGGATCAGAGTGTGATAATTACAGCGGTAGTAACCACGAAGGAGAAATACACGAGTTTCTTGTAAACTCGGAATATTAAATCTGTGGCAGGGTTCTTCAGAGAAGAGGTTGAAACTCCTTGTCTTACTAGAAAAATAAGTGAAAATATGTGAAAATCTCTCAGTATCTGCTACTTGTGTGTTTTAGACTTGAAATATTTGTAACAATACAAAAACGTTACCTTTTTATGCTCTAAACCAAGAATTTTTGCAAGTTACTGCCGCAGAATACTTTGGGTAACTTGGGAGCGCTTTGACTTCATTTGAACTCTTGGATGTGTGTTTGTGTTTGCTTCTGTCCCACTCCTGAGTTAACTATTTGCTTTTTTTCCTCCCCGTAGGTGGCATACTTAATTCAACAAAATGTAATTCCTCCCTTTTGCAATTTGCTGACAGTAAAAGATGCGCAAGTTGTGCAAGTGGTTCTGGACGGACTAAGTAATATATTAAAAATGGCTGAAGATGAAGCAGAAACCATAGCCAATCTTATAGAAGAGTGTGGAGGTATGATGCTTAGTATTTTGATACTGTTTATTTATTATTTTTTTTTGGTCAGAAATTGATGGTTTGGCTTCTTGCCCGCTGTGTATGCTGTTGGCTTTGCTGTGTGTTCACACAGATGTCTTAAGCTTACTTGGAAGTGACCTTTTTGTACCCATCAGGTTCATATACTTAATTTTTCCTAAGTTCATGATCCAGTAAAATGCTGGAGGAGCTGGATAACGGTAATAGAGTTTATTAGGTGCCAATTTTCTAAGAGTCTGGTGTACTCAGCAAATTAGTTTCTGTTAATGTAGGGGTGATACGCTTACCTTAATCCTGCACAACTTGTGGCCACGTGAATTTGGAGGGGAAAAAAAAAAAGTTGTACATACAACAGTCGCAGAAAGACGATAGCTTTAATTTCCTAATGGCTTTCAGGCTTCTTTTTTTTGTACTAGTAGCTATTTAAGTTGACTGAAACTCTTCAAGGATGAAAGAACAGTGATATTAAATTTGGGCATAGGTGAAAAACTCTGAGGTTTTATTAACGTGAGGTTGAATAATCTTGAAAATGTTAAATCCACTTTATTCCTGGATTTGGTTTTAATGACTTTGTATGATGAGGCCCTAAAGCAAAGGTTGTTTTGCCTCGATTTAGGTTTTTTACTCTGTTACTGTTCTTGTGTATTTATTTGTAGGCCTGGAGAAAATTGAACAACTACAAAATCATGAAAATGAAGACATCTACAAACTGGCTTATGAGATCATCGATCAGTTCTTCTCTTCAGATGATGTGAGTGTGCAGTCTGCTTTTGTAATGATTTGCTTATACTTCTAAATATGGTTCAGGATAAAGGCAACAGCTCTAAAGGCTGCTCTCTGACACTCACTTGGGTTTTCACTGGAGAAGGAGCCCTTTACTTGAACCTCTTGCGTATCTTGCCGTTCTTCACAATGAAGCATCTGAAGATCAGATGCTTAATTCAAGCCTCATCTCTAGGAACTAAAAATACTTGGCTTTGAGCAGTTCTCTTAATTGTCAGCTTCCGGTTGAGCTTGACGTTTCACCTTTGATAAGCTCCCTGCTGGCTTGAGTAACGAATCCAAGCTGCCTGCTGCTCAAGAAGCAGACTATTTTGTATTTAGTAACTTCAAAGGTAGGATGTGCTGATCGAAAATGTTGTTTTCAGTTTAAACATGTAATGTAAACAAAGGTTTTCCATTTGTACGCACTTTTAAATGTGGGAATTAATTACATCTGAAGGAAATGCAGTCGGGTCAATCTGTCGTGAAGTGAGAGCATTTTCTACTTGGTTAAAAAGCTTTTGGGAGCAGATTACTGCAAAAATGGTAGAGCTCAGTTGGATTCATGCCCTGCTGGCTGCACTGAAGTGTATTTTGTGCTAGAGTTTCACTTCTTTATGAACAATAAGACGCAACCTTGTTTAGCAACTGCGATTTTGCATACACAGCAGCACTCGGAGTTTCCTCCGGTGTCAAGTTGGTAACCTGTTCGCTAACTATTCAAATTGCAACAGCAGGTCGGGCTTAGTCCTTACTTGATTTAATGGCATTGGGTTTCTCCGAAGAGCTGTGCTAGTTCATCAGCTGGCAGTAAGGTTGATGCATGACTGACAACATCCTTTTCAGGAGTGACAACTGCCTAAATGAGAGACTGTTGGGGGCCATGTAGCCTACCTGCTAAATGAGAACTAAACCGCTTCGGCCTAAATGACTTACTCATTATAGCGCTCTGAGTAAATTGGGTGAGAAAACCGAAGCGAGGAAGTCAGCATCTCTCTAGAGATAGATGCTCTTTAGGCTTGTTCAACTCGTTTTTAAGTGAAGCTTTTGTCTTTCTCTTCCTACTCACGCTGTTCTTGTTCTGTTGCAGATTGATGAAGATCCTAGCCTTGTTCCAGAAGGATTACAAGGCGGAACATTTGGTTTCAATTCATCTGCCAATGTACCAGCAGGAGGGTTCCAGTTTTAGAGTGGTATTTTGGAAGTTAGGTACAATGCAGCACTGAATAAAAAAAAAAAAAAGGTTTGATCCATCAATCTTGGCTCATGGGATCCGCTGCTGCATTAAATCGGGGAAAGAAAATGTGAAGATTTCATTTGGAATCACAGAAAAGCCCAAATGAAGTCAAGATGGCGAGTGGGTGCGAGTGAGAATGAGTGGCAAAATGTAACGAAAAACTTCACACTGAATGCTTATTTAGATTGTTCAAAGAAAAAGGGCTACAGGTCAAAGATCTCCAGTGCCTGAGATGGAACAATGACTTACTAGAGCAATTGGGGGGAAATGCAGTACTATCATCATCAAGCCTTGTAAGCATAAGAGAATAGGATGCCCATATAAGTCCAAGGAGAATGAGCCCAGGCCTTGCTATGAAGCACCGTGTGAATGGACAACCTTGAGTGAATGTCTGGACTCGACGCTGTTGGAGCCAGGCTCGTGTTTTCCACCGCGCGGGGGGAGGGGCTCGTCGGTCCCGCAGCAGGCTCCTAAGTCCTGGCGTGGCGTGTGTACGAGAGTATGGTTGTGATGCTGTATGTGAACGCATGCAAGCTTGATTCGCCTTCAGGGGGCTGATAACAAACCTAGAAAAATCATCAAAATGAGTTCATAAGTGTTAACTTACACTGGACACACACAAAAAAAAAAAAAAAGACCGGTTTAGCAGCAGACTCTGGTTTACTCCTGCAGCCTGTGTTTCTGTTTTTTTTGTTTTGTTTTCTTTTCTTTTGGTTTGTTTTGTTTTGGTTTTTTTTTTCCCCCTCTTCTTTTTTCTTTTTTAGTTATTTTTAATTTCTTTCCTCTATGGCTTATTAGTTGTTTGTAAAGTCGGAATTTCAGGAAGGCTTCCCTGTGCATTTGCACCAGATGAATGTTTGATGTTATGAAAAGCTTTCCATATCATCAAAAACTAATTTGTAGATTTTTGCATGAAAAAAAACCCAAGAAAAAAATCATACATTTCCCTTCAGATAGACTGTGTTGCAGTACACAAGTTGCCATAATAGTAGAAAGCAGTAAAATGTGGTAATAAAAAAAAATAAAGAAAGAAAATCTCATCCTTTTCATTTTCAAAGATAACATGAAGACCTTTGCATGTGGTAATCTACGGCATAGTTCATTTTTAGATTTTGTTGAGTCCTGTAACCAAATGTTTCCGTTGTGGTAGAATACCGTGCTGTGTTTCAATGTTACTTGTTTTCAGACTTTGTTTTCTATGAAAATGATATGGAAACTTCTAAAAAATGAAATTTGGTGCATATGTACTGCCGAATAAAGACCGAAAAAAGAGGTGTGAATAGATGTACAAATCAAGTCATGGTTTGAACACCTTTAATATGCCTAATCCAATTGTTTTAGACTCTTTTTATCTTAGATGTAGGCAGCCATGAACAATCTATTTTGAGCCACTTTAGAGAGAAAAAAAGAAAAAACCACAACAAACCTTTGTATTTTTAAAACTTGCACAAAAAGGATGCAAGTGTTTTTTATAATTGGAGTAATGCCTCAGTTTTGAGGTTCCGCACGCTAAATTCGAGGTGAGGTTACAAATTTGTACAAAATGAACTCTTTATAAGGTGGCTCATTGTAGGAAATGCTGTGCCTTCCCCTTTGAGCACAAGTGTTGCATGAACAACAGTTTGCTATAATAAAACATACCAGATTAGCCACCATTAGCATCTATATCTACCTTGTGTTTTAAAAAAAAAATAAAAAAAAAAATCAACTGGTAATTCTGAAACACTGTAGAATGGATAAAGATTATTTTGTGATCATAACTCTTTGTTGGACTAGAGTATTTTTGCAGCATTCCTTGTCATCAGAAACATGGTTTAAAAAGTTTAAAACTAGAAGCAGCGGAAACTAGCTTGTGAAATTTATCCGAGTAGAGTGCAGGCTAGGCTGTCTTGGGGAAAATAAACATTAAAACTTGCATTGCTCTCGTACTGCCTGTGTCTTTATGTCCACTCCAGCTGCAAGAAGGTGGTCGGAAGAAAAGTTACGTTGACGTTTCAGCATCTACGCTTGAGATTTTAGCTGCTGAGTGTTTCAGGATGTTGTGTAGCCTCGATGTAAAGAGCTCCTTTGGTATAAATACTGAGAAATAACTCTGGGGGGTTAATTATGTAGTGTGTGTTCACGGAATGAATTAAGGGCTGTTTTCATCTGCGACGTAGGGAACCCTTAGAGGAGGCCAGGTTCTTAAACCGGTGTCTTTAAGGAAGCCGCAAGGCCGTAAGTAAAATTACATTTTTTACTAACTTCACATAAAAAAATCCTTTATAAAGGGTGTGCGGTGGGAAATTGCTTTATTAGAACCTTTTCTTCTTAGGGGTAAGAGGAAAACAGGTATTTATAGCAACTCTTGTATTTCTAAAGCAAAAAAAACCAACCCAAGCACTATGGCAAGGCCTGTATTTACTGCCAGTAAATATCTTTTTGGCACTTTTCCTGACAGAATTCCCTAAAGCGGTGCTGTAGCTGCAGCCTCTGCTGCCTTACACCGGTGGTGGTGGTGCTTTGGGTTTTGATCCTTTGCTTTGGTTTTTTACATGGAAAATTCTCTTCACCTGCTTCGCAGCCAATCCTGTCCCTGTTCTGGTGAGTTTACCAAAAGATGGAAAGTTTTAAATGTTTCAGCATCCACAGGGTGGCAGACTCGGAGTTCTTCAGCAGCAGAGCAGAAGCCAGTTTGTCCAATGTCTTTTTTTTCCTCCCCAAAAGTCACAGTTTGAGGTAATCATTTATGTTGTAGGGGAAAGGGGAGTCGTTTGGGCGGCTTGGGGTACAACCAGGAAATAACTTACAGACTTTTCCTTCAGAAATAACTGATTCAAGTTATTAAGACTTGGAAAAAAGGGCAGAATTAGGGGTACTGGGAGTCAGACCAATTTTCTGTCTGAGCGTGGAGGTGAATAAATTTTAGCCTCTGACTGTGGTGAGCAGTGGAATTAGATCATCAGCAGGAACAACTCAAATGTTTCCCTTTTGGCATTAAAGCTGTGACTTTGTACTTCTTGAGCTGTTCAGTAGCAGAGCAGTGCTCTCTGGTATTTAGATTGTCTGTAACCACACAGATTGTAGCGTTTTGGTCACTGTTCTGCAATTTTAATCAAAAAAAAAAGTATATGGAGATGAAGTGCTTTATTAATCTGCTTTCAGGATTTTGAAGTAGAAAATCAGCATTTCAGCTGAACTTAGAAGATGTCTAGAAAAAGACCTTTAAAATATTAAAAGAACAGAAATTAATCCGTAGAAGTTACTCCTGGTAAGATTTTTATTCCAAGGACCAAATTGGAATTTTAGAACCTCGGGGTCGGATTAGGTAGCTTAGGTAGGAAGAGTGGTTCTGCAGCAGGAAGAACAGCACACTGAATCCAGAAGGGATAGTTTGGGAGAGGTTGATGCTTTTTCTTTCTCTCCCACTGTTGGAAGAGGAATAGCCCCTGACTGTGGGAGGCCTTTCCAGCCTAGGAGAGCCAGGTGCTGGATGCGTGGACTTCAACAGACACACACCTTTCGGCTTTCTTCCCCGAGCGGTATCTTCTGGTGGATCACAGGCATTCCCAGTAAGTTGTCTCCTGCTGGTTTGGTAGTGGAACAGGCTAGTCTGTTTAAAAAATATATATATATTTTAAAAATCATGATTTCTGAGTAATGTGTTAAGATCTCAAGCAGCTGAAAAAGGGTTTAGAGTAGAATGAAAAGAAACAGCTCAGCCCCGAGCAAGAGAACTTGATGTCTCCTGTGCAGGCAGGGCTCTGCTCTTACACACTTGCAAAAGCCCAAGGAAAACTATACACTGGGAAGGAAAAGGAGAGACTTTTCTGCTTGAAAGTGAAGAAATCTCTTATTTCTTAATCATACAATATATTGCATGAATTACCAGATTACTTCAGCTGCTTTCTGATGAAGAATGTCTTCGTGGTAATACTTGTAGACTCTGCCACTTTTGACTATAAATGTTTCCTCAGCGCTGCGTGTCACCAAATTACTGGCAGGAAAACGCTGGTCACAAGGCTGGAAACAATTACACAAGTCCTGCATCTGGATCAAATAGACTTTATGAAAGGAAACCTCGTAGCAGAAAATGTGTAAAGTTTACAAAGTCTTCCGAAGAGTAAGTTTTAGCTACTGAGTAAAACTCAGAAGACACTGAAAATTAATTGAAAACCTTCATATCATTTCAGTAGCTACTAAAAAGTGACTGGAAACCTGGTTTCCACAAAGAAATTCCCATTTTTTGGACTTGTAGGCAGAGGTCCTGTATTGATTCCGTTAGTGTGCTGCACAGCTGAGGAAAATAGTTTTCTTCAAGCTGTCCTTAAAACTGTCGGATTTAAATACCTTTTGATACACTTCTAAATTTCTATAAAACATCACTGAAAGCTGCTGTTACTGGAAAACACCGAATGTGGGAAATGAAATACCAGCTACTGATGAATGAGTTACAGGAGTTTTGTCATCTGATGGAAAGGCAGATGGTCCAGACTTGGTATCAGCAACCCCAGATTGTGGGAGGAAGCAAGAATGACATTCCTAGAACAGCCATTTTTTTACATTAAATGTTGCTTCATCTTGAATTCCTAATTTTTTCAGTACATGAAAGTTGCATATAGAACAACATAGGTTCTTAGTCTGACTATCATTTATTTTTATTATAAATGAATATCAAAAGCTTGCTGCTTTCTGCTTCGGTAGCTTTTTTCCTGAAGACTTTCCTGGTGTGTTGAGGGGGTTAGTAGAGAGGAAAGAATTATAACTTTTATTATTATTATTATTTTGTATTAAGTAGAGTATGGAGCCCAGAAACTACTCCCAGGTTGAGTGCCTGTGCCGTTTGGAGTCTTCAGGCACTGTTGTTGGAGTGCACTTAGGATAGATCCTGAAGTATCGATACATTCCCATCCATCACCTCAAAAATTCAGTGTATTGATATGGCAGAGAAGCATCTTTCAAGAAATATGGAGTAGATTTCAGATTTTTATGAGTTTGGAGTAGGTGAGGGAGGGGTGATGTCGGATACCATGGACAGCTACAGGCTTAGCCTGAAAAATATCTCAAATATATTAAAGTGGAAACTGGTAACTACAGTAATTGGTTCAGCATTGAAATGAAGGAAAAAAATGGGAGTTCTTTGGCAGCCTCAGAGGCTTTTTTCTTAAAGTGGCTGCCTGTGCAACCAGGGAAGGTCTGTCCGTGGCTGTCACGAGTAAGACCCTTCTTTATGACAGTATAACTTTGCAATTCGTTACTTAAAGAACTATATTTTTGCAATTAATGTTGGGATTATATTATTTCTAATCCTAGAATTAAGCAAGCATTTAGACTACTCAAATTGCTAAACAGTTTACAAGACACTGGTGACAATAATTGCACTAAAGAGCAGAAACCGCAGCTGTGTACCAGGGTGTTTCCACTTCAAGTTTGCACATGATACCCAGGTGAGTGGAGGTGGTGACAGGCCTGAGGGACGGGATCCAGCCAGAGGCACCTGGACAAGCTTGAGAAGTGGGTCCATGTGAATGTCATTGAGGTTCAACAAGGCCAGGTCAGATATAAGGTCCTGCACCTGGGTCAGAGCAATCCCCAGGTATCGGCACAGGCTGTGGGTGAAGGGCTGAGAGCAGCCTTGCAGAAAAGGACTTGGGGGTGAGGAGCTGGACCTGAGCTGGCCCCATGTGCTCACTGGCCCCCTGGGCTCATCCCCAGCAGCGTGGGCAGCAGGGCCAAGGGGGGGATCCTGCCCCTCTGCTCCCAGGGCTCTGGGGAGACCCCCCCTGCAGGGCTGGCTCCAGCTCGGGAGGCCTCATCACAGGGAGCTGTTGGAGAAGGGCCAGAGGAGCCCCAGCGATGCTGGAAGGGCTGGAACCCTCTGCTGGGAGGCCAGGCTGGGAGAGTTGGGTTTGTGCAGCCTGGAGGAGAGAAGGCTCCAGGGAGACCTTCTGGGGGCCTCTTAATGCTTCAAGGTGCCTGTCAGAAAGATGGGGACAGACTTTGACACGACCTTTGTTGGGACAGGACAAGGAGTGATATGTTTTAAACTAGAAGAGGGAGACAGAGACTGGAGAGAAGGAAGAACTTACTGGTGCTGAGGGTGGTGAGAGCCTGGCCCAGGTTGCCCCGAGAGGTGGT
>VWZK01009447.1:196973-240447 GCA_013396935.1 Baryphthengus martii
GGAGGTTGGATGCCCCAGGTGCAGCAGATGCCCCTGCTGGGGCGTTGCACCAGATGACCTTGCAAGGTCCCTCCCCACCTGCCTGGAAGAGGGTGTGACACTCACCCCTCATTTCTTTCAGCTGCCGTTAATCGCGGCAGGGAGCGGGTGCGTGAGGGCCGGGAGAGGAGAGACTGCGGCCGCTACGGTTTCCCCTTCTTCCTTACAGCCCGGGCCCTTGGTGCCGTCGCATCGTGGTGTGTGAAGCCGCCGCTCGGCCGGGCCCTGCCCGAGGACATCNGGCCCTGCCCTCCCCTGCTCCCTCCAGTCAGCCCTCAGGGCTGGGAGGCGCTGGGCACCCGGGAACCGCCGCGGGAGACCCGCCGCCACCCTCAGGAGCCATCTTTGTCCTCAGGGGCCACGGCCCTGCCCGCTGCTTTCATCGCCTCGAAGCGTCTCTCTGCAGCCTTAGCAAGGTTCTGCTGTTAGCGTTGATCCCATTGTCTAGTTATTAATACAGGCACGGTTCCCATCGTTGGGGATTTTATCGATACTTACAAATATTTAAAGGGGGGGGGGGCAAGTGGCTGGGGCCAGACTCTGCTCAGGGGGGCCCCGCGCCAGGACAAGGGGCACCGGGCACCAACTGGAACCCAGGAGGTTCCCGGGGAGCAGGAGGAGAAACTTCTTTGCTGGGAGGGTGTTGGAGCCTGGCCCAGGCTGCCCAGAGAGCTTGTGGAGTCTCCTCTGGAGAGATTCCAAAGGCGCCTGGACCCTGCGCTGCTGGGCCCCCTGCTCTGGGTGACCCTGCTGGAGCAGGGGGGTGGCACCAGAGGAGCTTCAGAGGGCCCTTCCAACCCCTCCCAGTCTGGGATTACTTGTTTCCGAATTGCCTGCGGGAGCTGGCAGAGGGTCTGCAGCAGGCAGGAGCTCTGCAGGTGGCAGGTAGAGGAGTTATGTTCCTTCTTGCTCCCCTGCTTAATAGTAAGAGAAAAATGAAGGCTCAAGACTTGAAGCTTTGATACAGTTGAAGAGATAAGGAATGGAGGGCAAATCTCAGCAATGCAATAGGAATATGGAGAGGCTCGAGTACTATATTTGGGTTTTTTGAATGTGGTGACTTTTGTAAGCTGCTTGTAGTAGCTGATGAGCAGCCAGTAGGAGGTATATCTAGAAGGGAGCTGCCAGGTCAGCTTGATGGGGAACCCAGACAGAGTTCTCAGCTGTGTTCATCTCCTTTCAGGTCATGAAGAAAATAAACAGTGTAAAAATTTGGGGTAGTGGTTTAGTAGCAGTGGTAAAAATAGGGAGTAGGGGCAGAACATCCGTTTTTGAGAATCGCGGTGATTTGGCCGTGGGATATTTATGTGCAGTAGTAAAGTAGTAGAACTGAAACGTGCTGGGATAGAGAGGTTTAAGGTGTAGCTGTTGTTCCTGATTTCTGGTGCTCGGCCTGTTGTTACCACCAGCAAACCTGGCCGCTGTGTAGCAGGCTCCATCCCTTTTGATGGGATCCCAACAAATACCGTGCTGCACCTTGGCCCTTTTTGTTGTTTTAAAAAGTTGTATCGCCCTTGAACGTGAAGGTGACTTACGCATGGAAAACACTGCCCATCATATTATTTAATCTCTTACTTTTTCACAACATAAACTTAAACTTGTATGCAAGTGGTACAGGAGGACTTCACGGAGCGCTAGGGGATGGGGAGAGAGCGTTTCTGCCGTGGATTTAGTTGAAGTGCATCGTGGTGTTGAGAGTCGAGTGTTGCAGTGTCCTTCGGGAGGGAGCAGGTGATGTTTGTGTTGCTGTCAGTGGTGTGAAGGAGGCGTGGGGAGCCCGGCAGCGCTGATGCCTTGGGAGGCACTGCCTGAAGTGTCCTTGGAACTCGTGGTAGAAGCCGTTGCAACTGTTCTCCGATGCCAAATTCACAGTTTAAAATCCTCTAGACTAGAATCAACTCGTGGCTGGCTCTTGCTTTAAAGCAGTCAGTTATTTATCTGTCTCCCCAAGCGCTGCCTCCCAGGTACGATTGTTCCTAAACAACATCTTGCTGAATTTAGCTGGCTGAGCAGCGGCCTGAGGAATGTGGTGCTGTCAAGGAAAACGCTACATGATTTTGAGCTGCCCAACTGGAAGCTTTGACAGATAAGCTGCAGTACAAGGGGGCTGTACATAGTCCATATTTTCACCTTGACAAAGGTACCTCTAATTCGAAGAGGATAATATCACAGTCTCTTAGCTCTCTCTTTTTTTTTTTTTTTTTTTTTTTTTTTTATTCCCCTGGAAGACTTTTTTTTTTTTCTTAATTCTGTGATGCTGACTCTTCTCTGTCTCTCTTCACTGATGTTTGCAGTCTTTCTATCGCTGATAACCACTTACTGATTTACTTCCACTGTTGTCCACGTGTGGAATATTTCCTCGTGCAGGATGGAACAATTTCAGGCTTTCTACCCTTTGCTCCCCTGGTACCCCTTCGGAGGAGTCGTCTAGAACAAATTAGAAAAGCACAGAGTGCCTCTAGCAAACATCAGCCTGAGCTTTCCAAATACCCTTTGCAAACTAATAACTAAAAACTCAAGGTGCCATTTCAGCTGGAGGTGCTGGGAGGTGGGGGAGAGGGCTTGAGGCCAAGCGCCCCTGGGAGCTGAAATGAAAACCTTGTGCCCTGGCGTTGCTGGCCTGGCTTTCCAGAGACGACTCCTAGCAGGGAACTGCTGTCACGCTGCACATTTCTCAGGTGCCTGGGAAACTGAGCAGGGTGTCGCTGTGGAAATGGGAATTTCAGCCCCTCTGGCCGGGGCTGTGGTGACTTGCATGCGTTGGTGCCAAGGCGGCTCCGTTTTTTTGTAGAGGAAACTTCCCTCCTCTAACAGTTCCTTTGAAAAGAACTGCAGCCCTAGATTTAGGAAAAAAAGAGTGGGTTTAGAAGAAGAGATTTATTTCTTTAAAAATCAGTCTTTATATATGAGAAAATAATGAGAATACTTACTAAAATTTCCTTCTTCTCTAACCATGAGCAAAACCTTAACTATTATTTTTCTTGTAAGTGGAAGTGACATTCCCAAGATTTATAATCACTTACATAATTTATAAATTAACCTTGAAATCTGTTTCTTATGGGAATTAATTACCAAAAAAAGTATCTTGACAGTGGGGTAGTTTTTTTTATTCAGCTTCCTTTCATTATTGACACATTTCTTCAGTCTGGAGCATCACTTAAAAATGTAAAATTATTAATATAGAGACTTAACTCAGTGGTGCCTCAGTGGCTGAGTGGAAAAGCTGGGAAATAAAGATCTGTAGCTCCCCAGGAAAAGGAGAAACCTTCTCATGGTCTTTAGTAAGAGCAGCACGGTACAGAAGGGAGATTTAGTGTCAGAGGCTTGTGAGTGTCTGTTGCTAAATGTCTTTAGTGCTTGACATTAATTCCCTTTAACTAGGAGAATATGCTGGTTATAAAAGCTAGCACACTTTATCATTCTGCTTTTTAAGGGTAGTTCTTAAAAATTATTTCTCTTTTTAGTAAATTTTCTCCCAGCTGTTATCAAAGTCTCTTTAAAAAAGTGGAATTCAAATAAGTGGACCGACATTTTGTATTAATTAACTGAAAAAATAACCTGAAGTGTGTTGAATAGATTTTTTTTTTTATTATTATTTTTTTTTTTATTGTAAGCTAAATTCATTGAGGTGTGTTTTCAACATAAAGCAGCCTTACTCAACAACATACAAATACCTCCTGGAATTGAACTGAATGTTTTGGCTGCTGGTGGCCATTGGAATTTTTTTATTATTATTATTATTGTTATTATCCAGTCTGGTTTTAGAAGGCAGAAGAGCCTGATGAGCCTTGCAAAGTCGAACACTTTCACTTTTGGGTGTACCAGCCTGCCTCGGTGACATGAGAGAAGCCAAGTTCGTTTCTGTACGACCAGCACAGGTTTCCCTGTTCAGAGCAGATTTAATTCTCAAGGTACCAGAATCTGAGCATTTACCTTCTGGCTTCCCTCAGGTTCTCTCTGTGCTTTGTGCAGGAGCAATGCTGCTTAATTTAGTTATTGTTAATTAAAATCATAGAATCATAGAATTGTCAGGGCTGGAAGGGACCTGGAAGATCATCTCTTTCCAACCCCCCTGCCAGGGGCAGGGACACCTCCCACTAGAGCAGGTTGCTCAGAGCCCCATCCAACCTGGCCTTAGACACTTCCAGGGATGGGGCTTCCACCCCCTGTCTGGGCAACCTGTGCCAGGGTCTCACCACCCTCATGGGGAAGAACTTCTTCCCAACGTCCAATCTAAATCTCCTCTCCCTTAGTTTGGATCCATTCCCCCTTGTCCTATCGTTACCCAACATCCTAAAAAGTCCCTGCCCAGCTTTCTTGTAGCCCCCTTCAGATCTTGGAAGGCCACAAGAAGGTCTCCTCACAGCCTTCTCTTCTCCAGACTGAACAACCCCAACTCCCTCAGCCTGTCAATTAGTCAGTGACAAATTTAATCCTTAGTTTTCATTATTCCAAATGCAACTCAAGGTTTTATTTTTGAAGGAGACTGTAATTAGCAATTCAGTTCCTTTTAAGTAGATTCACTTCAATCAAACTCAGTGAGAAATGCTGATAGATTGGTGCAAAAATATTACTGTGTTAAAAAGGTGAAGAGGCTGCATCTGAATGGAAGAGCCTCCTTAAAAAACATCCCATGGGTCGTTACCTTCCAGCCCGGGACACAGGCTCAGCAGCACTTGGAGCAGCTTCGTGTTCCCCTTCCAAATTTAGACTTGGACCCTAAATCAAGAGTCTTTGACACAAAATGTTGGGATTCTTTGTTTTTGCAGAGTAGCAAAGTCCCCAGAGCTGACTGGAGCTGCTGAAGGGGACAGGAAAAGGGGACACAAAGTTCAAATGAATTTCCTCCTCTTTGAACAGAGCGAAAACCAGAATTGTGATTTATGATGAAAAGTGGCGTTCGGCTTCTTGTTATTTGTGACTTTACAGCATCAGGTCACCAGGCTGGCAAAGGAAAACACGGCAGCGTTACAAAGGACACAAAGGGCAGGTTAGAGTGTTCATTTTGAGCTTAGAGTAACCCAGGAGTAACACCACCAGTCGAGTGACCGTTCGTGGGATTGTGCTTAAGGGCCTGTGAGTCAGACTTTTGTTTGTGCCAGAACCTAGAGGTGGCTGTTGATGGATGTGCCTGTGCAACGCTCGACTCGGTATTTATAGTGCAAAAGTAACACTTGAAAAAAAGTTCGGAGAGCACAAACCTTTCTGTACTTACTGTTCTGTTGTTATGTTGGAAATTTTTCTCCCTCTAACATTTTCATAATTTTTTGTTTCTTGAGGAGCTTTTCATGATGCTTAATTTCTTTAGAAACTTTAGTTCAGGCTTTAATCGCTCTCTCTTGCTGTTTCCCACGGTGAAAAATCGCAGATTGGTGTTTTTCCTGGCTTTTTAAGGCAAGTGTGGGGTATGGATGAACACCGGCCAGTTATTTCGATCATAATTAGCTGAACTCTTTGAACCAGTGCTCACTTTCATTGCTGTGGTTTGGTTTTTTTTTTTTTCTTGTGTCTCTTTTACCCCTTAGCACCGTAGGTTCGGTTACTGGTCATTAGATGTCACGTTGAGTGAATAAAATGGTTTGAAATGAGTCGATTACAAAAAGAGACGAAACCTTTTTTCTCTCTTTGTTTTCCTTTCGTAGGCCCTGCAGCAGCTGGAGGAAGAACTGACGTGTTCCATCTGCTATAGCCTGTTCGTAGATCCGCGTGTCCTGCCCTGCTCCCATACCTTCTGTAGGAATTGCCTAGAAGGGGTCGTTCAGCTGTCAAACAACTTTGCCATTTGGAGACCCCTGAGAATTCCTCTCAAGTGTCCGAACTGCAGGAGCGTGGTTGAAATTCCTGCGAACGGTATCGAGTCGCTGCCCGTCAACTTTGCGCTCAAAGCCATTATCGAGAAATACCAACGGGAGGATCGCGCTGATGTTGCGACCTGTAGCAACCACCACGGGCAACCCCTGAACATTTACTGTCTTCTGGATAGAAGGTTGGTGTGTGGCCACTGCCTCACCATCGGGGAACACAACGGCCACCCCATCGATGACGTTCAGAGCGCCTACCTGAAAGAAAAAGAAGCTTCTGGAAAACTTATCGAGCAGCTGACTGATAAACGCTGGACCCACGTCTGTTTGCTTCTTGAAAAGCTGAAAGAGCAGAAGGCCCAGTGTGAGGGTGTCGTTCAGGAAGATAAAAAAGCAGTAGTACAGTATTTTAAGAAATTTAGCAATACTCTGGAGCACAAAAAACAAGCTCTGCTGACGGCGCTGGAAGAAGTTAACGCGCACATTTTGGAAGAATATGACCCTCTCATTGAGACTTTGAAAAAACTACGGGAAGAACAGCTTGAGCTAATGTCCCTGAATGCAGATATTCAGAAAGAAGAGTCCCCGCTGACTTTTCTGGAGAAGGTGGGTCATCTGCAGCAGCGTTTAAAAGCTCTGAAAGAGAAGCAGGTACCGGATGTTAAACCTCTGGAAATTCATCCGAGGATGGCGCACCTGTTGAAAGACGTTTGGTCCAAAACGGAAGTCGGTCAGATCAACAAGATCGTCGTTCCGAAAATCAAACTGATTCCTGAAAGGAAGTTAAGTGGCAAAAGCGGCGGCAAGGAAGGAAGAGAACTCCGAGAACTCCTCCAGGCTGTAGATCCGTACGTGGTTCTGCCGCTTTTTATCATCCTGATGGCAACTGCGCTTTGCTTTCACAAACCCGTGTCGTTGGCTGTAATCAAAGCTGCTCCCACTTACATCTCGGAGTTCCTGCTGCTTGTTTATCAAGATTTCCACACCCACTTCCAGAACATAGTGGATGTGCTGTGCCACAAATTTAGTTTACTGGTGGAGTTTTTGAGGAGAATGCTTTCCCTTTGACTATTTCGATGATCAGAGTTGGTGTAGGAATCCACAGGACTGTTGGGTTTGTTTTTTTGATTTCTATTTCTTAAAGTTCCACACTTCTCCTTTCTATTTCCATATCCTTCCTTTTTCTGTATCCTATGGATCTCCTCTTCGCTTCCTCTTAGTTCATTGAGATCTGCAACAAAAAAAAAAGGCTTCTTGCAGCTCTCTCAGTACAGTTGGTTGGGAGGGAGTTGTTTAAATGGGAAAGCTGGTCAGGAACAAGGTCTGCCTGAGAGAGCTCCACCAGCTCCACCTGCAAAAA
Source organism: Baryphthengus martii (assembly GCA_013396935.1). Lineage (NCBI taxonomy): Eukaryota > Metazoa > Chordata > Aves > Coraciiformes > Momotidae > Baryphthengus > Baryphthengus martii. The sequence goes on from VWZK01009447.1 coordinate 204,174, forward strand.
CTCCTTACACATCTAGTAGCTTGCTTTTTTAGGGTAACAGAAGTTTAAATGGTTGGGTTTTTTTTTGTTTGGTTGTTTTTTTTAATAAAAACACTCAAGAATAAAGGTTAAAAAACCACCTCAGACTGTGAACAGGCGAGCCCTGGACAGGTCAGTCGCCGACTCTGGTGTAGATAAAACTCCCAGTTTGTGTTTTACTGGCTGCTCTGGTTGTATTTTAACTGGTACACTTCCAGGGCCTTAAAGATCCTTGCCCAGCCCTGCCTTTTATTTGGTTTGTTCCTGGTTACACGTGGATGACACGAGTTCATCTTTTCTAATTTATTTTTTTGTGTGTGTTTTTGTGGTTTTTTTTTAACCTGTGTATAACAACTTTGTCATTTTAAGATGGTTCTCTCCACAGCAGCATGTGCAGGATTTCTGGTGAAATAACCACAGAGTTTTAGGTGCCAGTTGTGCCCAGCCCAGGTGTGTGTTTGGTCTGGCAGGGAGCTCTCAGTGCTTGTGAAAACGGAGCCCTGACTTCATGTGAAACAATCCAGCAGATACTGAAAACAGACAGAAATTGGAGTAAACAGCAAAACTCCTGCTGAAGTCACTGGTGGAAGGATTTCAAGTGTTGTCAAGAGCTCTTAAAACAACTTGACAATGAGCGTAAGTTTAGAGTCAGCTTCTCAGCACAAATCAGAGAGATTTTTACCTGGACGTAGAGCAAACATGACAGCCTTTTTATTCTGCAATCAAACGGTCACTAACACTATTCCCTGCTGCTCCCTACCCCCAGGGAAAGCTGCTTTTGGCCTGCGGTTACTGACAGGCTGATTGCAGTGAGTACTGGGGCAGCCTTGGAGAGCTGCAGTTACAACAGGTGAGCTTACACTTCACTAACCCCTCCTCCCAAAAAAAGGAGTATTTGCCAGGACTAAGTGTATTTGACTTGAAAACAACAGCGTATCCCTGTAGCGTTCCTTGGCCGTCGTGTGGTTTTAAATACCGTGAGTTGTTTTAAATAGCGGTTGAAATCGGAGGGTAGCCTGTAACTCCTGGGTATTTGAAACCCTTGTGCAAACCCCAGGCTTGCCCGTTGCTACCAGTACCGCTTGCCGCCAGATTCCGAGGAGAGCTGAGCGCAGGGTCGCTCGGAGGCGATGCCGACGTGTTCCTGAAGCCTAAATAAAGATCCAAACACCGATATGGCCGGGTCTCCAAAGCACCGGCTCCGGTGGCGGCTCCGTGCTTTGGGAGCTTGGGTCTGGCTGGGCTGGGAGCCGGCAGCGCTCCCGAGGAGCGGGGACCGGGGGTCTGCGTGGCAGAGATGGCTCCTGGAATTTGTACACGTGGTTTTTGTCATCTTGAGAGTTACAAAGGGAAATCCTGGGAATGCCACTGGTCAGGTTTTGAAGTGGCATTTAGGGATGGGGGAAACGCTGTTGGATTCATTTCCCACTGGAATTGGTAATTTGTGTTTGAAGTGCTGCTGGAAGCCAGTCACTTGGCGTGTCAGTGTCTCACAACCTGGTGCCGAGCGTCTGTCCATAACCACCTGAGGCTGCCTCCTGGACTCACCTTCCTGGCTTTTATTTCCCTGATTTTTATAAAAAAAGTCACTTACTGGGAGGTAATAACGCAGTTTTGTTTTTTTTTTTTAAAGACTACAGAGGAATTTCTACAATGTTTTTATGACTGATTGAAACATTTAGTACTTGTTCTTCTAATGCACTATATATTTTAATAAATTTGCATAGAAATAAAAGATATTCTTACAGCAGGCTTGGCTAACACCTTGATTTCTTTCCTTTCCCCTCACCCCGATCCTGGACAGCGCTCACGTCGGTCAGAGGAGCTGGATGGAGTCTCCCTCAAGGAGGAACGGGGCTGTTCCTCGTGCTCTCTCCCTGCCTCATTTTCTTCTCACTGCCCCATTTGATTTTATTTTTTTTGGCAACTTTAGGAAGGTTCCCAGAAAGGGCACATCCTGAGGCAGATCAGTGAGGATTCCGTGGTCTTTCCCCTGTCCCTGGAGCATGGTCTGAGCAGCTTCTCATTTTCCTGGTAGCCCAGCAGCTGAGAGGAGCTGCCTCAGGACAACTCTTGTGCACTGAGTTTCATGTAACAGAGGTGGAAAGTGTTTCAAGAAAATTAATATTTTTTTTCTTAGAACATTTTAATTGAAATGTGAGAAGAGTTTAATCCCTGTCAAACCCAGGGTGGGGTTTTTTCCTCATCACTTGAACTAATCTCTTTTGATACCTTGTTTTAAAAGTGTAATTTTTACTCCGTGCAGGATTTTTTTTAGATTTTTTTCTTGACTTTGCTTTATTTTTAGAGAGGAAGTTTGATTGAAAAAGAGCACATTGAGACCCAACCCAGTGGGGGAAGAGACTCCAGCCCGGCTGAGATAGCGCAGGGTGCTGAGATACCGAGGAGGCCCCAGACAGTGTTACCAGACTCACTCTGGCAGGACTGTCTCTTCCAGGTGAAACCAACAAGTTGTTCCCCCCATTCCCCTTCTCCAAGGGATTATCATCCTGCCCTGCAAGGGCTGCAACAGTTGGGAAGCCCGGTCTTGGTGCAAGCTCCAAGCTGCTGCGCTCCACAGCGCGAGGCTGTGACTGGGCTGGGGGTGTAACTAACTCGCCACCTCGGGATGGTGGCAACCAAATCAGGATAAAATCCCTTGAGTTTTGTAAAGTGTGCTTGGTATGAAACCAGCCGGAGCTGGAAAGGGCCGGCAGCTCAGGGCCAGGCTCAGTGACTGACCAGCAGCTCAGCCAGACTCAGCTTCTTGTTTGGTGGTGGGTTTTTTTTGTTCTTTTTTTTTTTTTTAGGAAGCAGCACCAGGGAGCCAGAGGCACTGCTAGCTCAGGGATCAGCACTAGTGCAAGGGTGCCAGATACTGGCCTGACTTGACCCCCCAAAAAAAAGGATTTAAAGCCAAACCTGTCCCTGGAAGTGTTGAGAAGATGCTGGTGGCAACAGAGAAGGGTCTGTGAGAGGCAGGTGAGTGACAGGTGCAGGGTACAGGTTTTCCTGCCCTCACCCCTGCCCTGGGAAGAGTGTAGCCCTTCGGGGATGGGTGGTAGGCATGAGTTGATGGTAATTAGTGTGTTAATAAGCCCGGCGCGCACAGCGTGGTCAGAGCGAGGGAGGAGCTGTCCCTGGAGGAAAAGAGCTGAAAAGCAGCTTCCTAAACCAAATCTGCTGATTACAAAATGGGTCCAAACATCCGATTCCCTGCCCAGGCAGCTTTAGGCACCGTCCTTACCAGGTCCAGGTGAATTCTTGTGCGTGCTGACTTCACCTCCTGGAGCTTGGGTAACACCAAGTCACGGGGCGCTCTGATGATGTTTGAAAGCAATTTGCTTACGTTAATACAAACAGTAAAAACCAGGCATTTAAAACTAAATGTGCAACCCCCAACAGTGACCCACAGAATATTAAAACAGAAGCAGATAAAGAATTTGAAAAGTAGCTTTTTTTCTTTAATCAGTTCATATGATTAAATTCTATATAAACTGTACAATTAGAAGAAACAATGAATTTATTAAGGCTGGCTTTAATAACAAATAAACACAAACCCAGAAGGAATAAATCTGAAATACAAAAGGACATAAAAGATAAAAGAGCAGCAGTGAGCAAGGAAGTTTGTTCCGCCCTATTTGGGGTCTGTACTACAGCCCAGAGCGCCCAGCTCAGCCAGTCCTTTGGATGCAATAACCTTGGGGTTGGTGGCCACGCTTTTCGTGGTGTTGTGAGTCTTATAAATGCCAATCAACCGGTCTGCGATCTCAAACATGTTGTTTCGCAGGGAGATGACGATGAACTGGGCGTTCTTCGTTTGCTCCTGCAACAGAAGGTGTTTGTGTTAAGCCGACGGCATTTCCAACAGCCCCGGCTCTTGGGCGAGCTCTGCGTTAAGGTTTGAGGAACCAGAATCCATCCCCAAAAAATAGGCAGGGAGTGACATTCCCAGCATCTTTCTGGAACGCTGCTTTGTATTTTATCATTCCAGATTTTTAAACCTGGCCAGAGTTGGGTTACCACTTTTTTTATTTTTTTTTTCTGTGCCAGAAAAGACCAACTACCCTGGAGCAGTTGCCACTAAATACTTACGTAGATGTAAAACGCTACAATAGACACGTTTTTGAAGTCAAGCGCCGCATCAATCTCATCCATAAAATAAAGTGGCGTTGGTTTGTAATGATGAAGAGCAAAAACTAAAGCCAGGGAGCTAAGAGTCTTCTCTCCTCCTGATAAGTTAAATATCTTCTTCCAACTTTTCTTTGGAGGCCGAACGCTGAAACAAATTAAAGAGTTTGTCACTTGTTTCTGTTGATGATTAAAATAAATATGTCGTGGTGCAAAACAAGTCACGAGACGGGGTGGGGGGGAATTCTTGGAAGGCACAAAGAAAGCAGCTCAACTAAAAGCAGGGATGAGCTGCTTGATACTCTTAGTTCTCCACATCTGAGGGGTGTGAACCGGATTAGCGCTGTTCCCGGGGACGCGCAGCGCCGGTGGCTGCCGGGACTCCCTCTGGGAACGCTGGGCCCTTCTCTGCAGGCACAGAGCTGCTGTTTAATTCTCTTCCCAAGGTGCTGCTCCACTCTTAAATAATGACTAGACTCTTAGGACCACTTGTGCCAGACCGATCTGCAGTTACCACTGTGATCTGACACCATTCCCCAGGCAGAACGACATGATCTGGGAATTAAGAAACCCTGAGAAATCACTTCCGAGTCAAAGCTTTCTAACTGCTCTTAGTGAATTGTTTCTCCAGGAGAAAAGCCTCTCAGGGCCAAAAAAAGAGTTGCAGTTTCTCTCTTGCCAAGAGAGGGAGGTCTGTCTTGGGTGGCTGCTGATTCACTAATCTGTACCTAAAAAGCAGGCTGCAAAAAGGAAGGCAACAATTAAGAATTACAGCAATAATCCAAAGTCTTCTGCCCAACCTGAACATGATTCCCTCGGAGAAGGGATCCAGACTGTCCACCAGCTCTAACTCGGCGTCCCCTCCCAAGGTGAGCATCTGGTAGTTCTCCTTCAGTTTGTTTGTGATGACGTTAAATCCGGCCATGAACTCGTTGAGCCTTTGTTTCCGAAGATCTTCAAAAGCTTGTCTGAAGTTGTCTCTCTGGGTGGTGATGTCGTCCAGCTCAGCCACGCGTTTCAGGTATAGCTCTTCCTGGAGAAAAAAATCCAACCACCCCCAGAGTAGAGTTAAACAAGTGGTCTCCTTAAGACTTTAAACTGGTTTTCCTACCACTTGATGAGGGTCCTGTGTTACGGCACCGCCAGGCAATCGAGGATCAGAACCCCTCCAGGGTGGTGTGGTAATCTGTCTTACCTTCTTCTTGTACTCTGCGATAGCACTGAGGTTGGGTTTCATTTCGTGACACTGCGCTTCCAGCAGAGCTATCTGATTAGTGATGACATCGGGGTCCTTGATGGCCTCGAGCTCTTCTTGGCTTAGCACTGGCAGTTCTTCAGGTGGTTTCTCTTCTATGAGGTGCAGTGATAATTTTGAAATCTAAAATTCAAACCCAGTTACTAGAAACCTTGGAAGATCACAGTTGTTACCATGTGACCGTGTTCCTACACTAAACATTTCCTGTGCTAGTACACACTAGAGCTGCCAGTCTCAAAACATTCAAAGACTCTTCACATAACTCCCTTTAAAAATAAGATACAGAAAAGACAACAATTATCCTTTCAACCTATTATTCTGTTCCTGAAAATGAAATAACCAGCCAAAGGCAAGTTCCATCTAACAGAGAACGAGGAAATCGCCTCTGCTGAGGTGACAGCTCTCCAGTTAATACTCTGGCGTGTTTAAGAACAAAGAGTTTTGGTTTTTCTCCCAAATGATCTAACCACTTAGTAGTGTTCTAACTACTTAGAGTAACACATTAATCTTCTGAGATCTTATAGCTCCAGTTTTGGGAACTAAACAATTTCCCTACCTCTTTTTGCCAGTATTTAATCTTTGTCTGGTGGGCAGAAATGTGACTCTCAATTTGTTCAATTTTCAGCTTAACGTTCAGAGCTTCCTTTTGAAGGGCGTGTTCATCGTCTTGAATACTTTTAATCTCCTGGAGTAAACCGCGGTGCTCCTCCTGAACTGCTGGCAACGTGTCCTGAACAGGAATGACAAAAAAAAGGACATTAATATATATTTATGGATCTTTATTTTCACTGTTACTGACAGAGCTTAATCTCCATCATCCTAAGTATCGATGCAAACAATATATACTCTTGTATTGAGGTTAATCGGGTCTTTCAGTTCTGGAATGACTGAAAATACGCTGCAGTTTATATTTTCATTTCAGATCTGGATCAGACAAGTCCTGCGCTTGGATGTTTTTAGCTAAAAGGCAGTTTTGGAGAGAGAGAGTCTCACAAAACCAGCTTTATTTGGAAGCATTTCAGCCATCCCGGTTGTTTTCCCTCTCACACATAAATCTAGGTGGGAATCTCAAGTCCCACATAGCTGGAAAAAAAACAATCTATTTTTAAGCAAGTTTTAAACCTACTGATTTCTTTGGGGAAACTTGGTTTAAGTAGTTGTTTGTTTTGTTTTTTTCTTAGCTTCAGAAAATTGAGTCAAGATATATTTCTAGGTAAATATAAAATAAAACAGACCGTTCCCATTCCAGGTCACTCTGCAGCTGTACGACAACATCTGCGTAAGGACAGAACTAGGATCTAATCGGGCTCGAGCTCATCATCCTGATTTTACCTAAGAGCAGACTGCCTACTAGGGCCAGGTTAGCCTAATTTCCACCCCCTCAGCATCTGTATTTAAAGGGCATCTTTGATTAATTACTAAATAAAATCATAGAAATCATAGAAAACTAAAATATTGGAGGACACAGAAAAGAACATTTTTTTTGCCATAGTATCCCCATGTGAATTTTTGAAGTAACTGAGTTAAAAAAGATACTTTAGACCAGTGTTAACAAGTCTGAGGCTTAAATGGCAAGAGTGGCGCAACAACTATTATCTACGCTTTATTTCCTCTAGGAAGAAAGGCCGTGAGCTGAGGCAGCACTCACTTCAGCTCCCTTGCAGTCATTCAGAACCTCCGTGGCTTTGTCCTCGAGCTGCGTCAGCTCTTCTGTGAAGTTCTTCATTTCCTTCTTGTTATCTTCAATTTCCTTCTCCGTGCGACGAAGGGACTCTTCGGACTTCTTCAGGTTTCTGAGCAGGCACAGAGATGGTTTTGTAGCTCAGGTGAGTGCAAATATCACGTAAAATAATGTAGAAAAACAATCTTATTTATAAAAATTGTTCAATAGCTACTGACAAGCAAATAGGAAGAGCTGATTTATGCCTGAACTCTCCCACTCCTGAGCCGGCCGAGTAAAACCAAGTTGTCTTCCTTAAAAATACAGCAGACAGCCCTCATTTAATGACTTAACTTGTCCTTAATTTGTCCTTTGAGACAGTTTTGACATTTGTTCTGAGTATTCATTAGGCATTGTTAAGCTAACTTAAAAAAATATATATTCCATTTTATTTCCTGAGGTGCCTAATAATAAAATCAGGTGTGATTATAGTGCATTAAACATTAGCAGAAAAAATGAACGTGACTTTTAAAGTGCCTATTAGAAATATAAGAAAAAAACTATTATTTCCCTTTATCCGCTCGACACAAGCAACATTTCGTATTAGACATGCAACTTCAAATGAAGTTTTAATTTAAGATCATGAGATTTTTCGCTATGGAGATTTGAAGGAACTGTCCTGCGGGCCCTGACGCCATCTGAAGGCTGCTGGGACTCTGATCCTTTGCCTGTAAAGCACACTAATTGCCAAAGATTATAGAGGTTTTTTAATTAAGAACTGCTCTCAATTTGAAGTAAATCAGTGTAGGGAAAAAGGTGACGACCTTCTCCCTCCAGCTTAACCATAAAGAGGTGAAAACCCTCTCGTAGGCCAACGCTTCCTCGCGGAGCGCGCCGATGCCGACCGTACCTGTCCGCGGTTTTGATCGCCACTTGGGCTTTAGTCACGGCCGAAGTACAGTCGTCTATCTCCTTATTGATCTTATCGAGTTTGGCTTGCTGTGTTTGAAGTTTGTGATTGTTGATCTCCATGATGAGGTTGTGTAAGCGCTTGACTTCGGCTTCGATCTTCCCGGCTTTCCCAGCGATGCCGTCGTACTCTGTCGATGAGACGCACAATCGAGGTCAGGTCGCTTGGGCTGCCCCTACAGCAACCGCACCACGCTGACGTTTGAGGGATAAAAAGCTCTGCTGTATTAAGGTGTTGAGAGTTGGACGTATTTCCTTCTACTTTGAAAAAACTCGTGGCGTTTTGGTGGTTTTTTTGTGCTGGTGAAAAGAAAAAAAAATACCTGCCCCCATCTTTCAGACACTGTCGCACTAGCAAAGCTTTCTTGGTGTAAACCACCACCAACTTTAACAGGATTACTTAATGTATATAGAGTACCTAAACACAGCAGGCAGTATCCAAGAAGCTACTTGGAGCTCATTCAGTGTGTTCATTTAACAGGAAGATGCTCAAAGGGGTTGAAGAGGAAGAAAGCTGTCATTTTACTAACCTACCACTTTCTTCAGAGAACCTGTTCTCAGAGTAAGCATCTTTCAGACACAAAAACCCACCAGGGGTACGTTGTGCCCACAACACCACAGGGGGTTCATTTTAGAGTCAGCCACTAGTTCAGAGCGCAGCACAGTCACTTGACTTGAATAGCTTGAGCTTCACGTTAACGATTCTTCCCCCTAACGAAGCTAAGCTTCCCTACCAATTTGTACATAATGCAGCCATAAAAATCTAACCAGCCAAACAAAAAAGTACTAAAATCAACATTGACTTTGGCTTGACTTAAAGATGAACCTGAATAATGGCAAAAAAAAAAAAAAGAAGGGGGTTTTGCTTTAATTTCTAGAAGCACCTTTTCTTCTAAGGGGGAGAAAAACGAGGTTCCGGACTAAGATACGGCACCGCGCCGGTGCTCGGAGAGAGCAAAGCCACAACCTTTCATGCCTGTATTAGTAAAAAGCATATAATTACAATTTTTATCTGCAATCCCCTCTGCACAAAACGTACCTTTTTTATAATTACTATGGACTTTTTCCAATTCCTTCTGTTTGTTTTTATCCGGAGCAGCAGCAATTACCTTGGCTTCAAGTTCCTTAACTTGTTTTGTTAGACGAATCTCTTGGTCCGAAAAACCCTACAGAAAAGACAACTGTGTTAGAATCCTGGACTTTAAATAAAGATCCTTGCCATGAGGAAGGACTATGCTGAGCTGAGGGTGAGAAGTTCTCCCCCCACCCCTGCCTGCTGATGGGGAAGCCTCCCTGATGAAGCTGCTCACCTGGATACTCGCCGTGTACTTTTCTAAAGTATTCCTCATTTCCCGAACGTCGCGCTGCAGTTTCCTGATGGCTTCTTCGAGTTGTAATTTCTCTTCTTCGTACCGTGCTGCTCTTTTACAATCCTCCTGCAGCTGAGATTCCATTTTACTGACCTACACAAAAAGAAGAGGTGGTCGTTTGCCTGGTGTCGCCACCTCGGGACAGAGCGAGATCTCACTCGTGCGTTCCACAGGCGACGATCTCTTAAAACACAGGAAGAAAGGGGAGGAAAAACTTGGGAAATTTGGTGTAGCTGGACAAAAGATGGAGGCTGAGTGCTGAGATCAGTTATCAAACTGAGATGAGGAGCAGGCATAAGAAAAAGGACGCTGAAGAATCACTGTCAAAATAGCTCGTAACGGAGAATTGTTTTAAGGAAATAAAACTGGACTGAGCTTGAAAGGCTTATGGCAGAATTCAAAAAAAACCACACTAGCAGAAGGTAGAAGCAATTTTCCTAAAATCTAAGGGATGAGACTAAAAAGTAACCAGGCAGGCAGTAGCTGGGCCCTCAACAAATGCACTTAGAAACGATATCACCTCTGTGCACCTTGTGGCCTTTAAATCATCTTGGGTCAGGTTGTTAACTACTCGTGCGGATCTAAAAGGGTGTAGCACACGTGTCTGAGCTGTCAGAACATAACGATGAAGTTCCACTTTTAACAGAGATTCCGTACTAACCTCTTCTTCTGAAACATCCGTCACGACGGCGGAACCCATTCTGCCCTTCATTATTTTACCCCCGCCGCCGGTCATCGTTCCTAAAGCGAGCGAGACAAAACGAAGCGAGCTAATTGGGCTTCGAGCTCATCTACAAAGCGCTTAAATAACACCGCGAGTTTGCACTGCAGTACCTGACTGTTCAATGATCTGTCCCTGCAGCGTCACCACCCGCCAGCGTTTGTCTTTTTGGAACGCGACTTTGGTGGCTTCTTCCAAGTTCTTGGCCACCAGAGTGTCCCGTAAGGCGAAGTAAAAGGCCAGGCGAACCTGCTTGTCCTCCACTTCCACCAGATCGAACAACCGAGGGGTATTCTCAGGGGTTGGGATTTTGTTGATTTTGTTTTGCCATACAGTCATCTGCATCACAGAAAGTAAATAGATGGGTGAGGGGTTCCTTAGGAGAAATGAGGAGGTCATTTTGTCCTTCTGAGGTATGTTCAGGCTTGAAAGCAAATGTGATCGTGCTGCAATTAACGGTAAGGCCTCTGTCCTTGGGGAGCTCTGCTGAGTTCCAGCATAATTAACAACTCCCTGATAACTCATTGTTCATTTTCATAGTTTACTAAGGTTACTTGGATTAATATTACTAATTACTTGGATTAGTAAGTTTGTGAATTTGTTAAAAAGTCTAAATAAAAAAATATAAAAGACATGCCAAACATGAGGTACCTATATAGGTACAGGAAAACACCTCGTGATTCTCTAAGGAAACATTATCAGTTGCTAGTAGAATATCATAGAAGTGTTTAGGTTGGAAGAGACCTTCAAGATTGAGTCCAACTGTTGCCCCATCCCCAACCACTGAGCCCTGTCCCTCAGCACCACATCTCCATGCCTTGGAAACCCCTCCAGGGATCAGGGGGACTCCAGCCCTGCCCTGGGCAGCCTGGCACAGGCCTGGACAACACTGGAGGGGGAGAAATTGTTCCTCAGCTTCAACCTAAACCTCCCCTGTGGCAACTTGAGGCTGCTTCCTCTTGTCCTGTTGCTTGTTCCTTGGTAGCAGAGCCTGACCCCCCCTGGCTCCAAGCTCCTGTCAGGGAGTTGTGGAGAGCCAGAAGGTCTCCCCTGAGCCTCCTTTGCTCCAGGCTGAACAAGCCCAGCTCCCTCAGCCGCTCCTCCCCACACTCCTGCTCCAGACCCTTCCCCAGCTCCGTTGCCCTTCTCTGGCCACACTCCAGCTCCTCCAGCTCCTTCTGGGAGGGAGGGGCCCAAAGTTGACCCAGGATTCAAGGTGCAGCTTCCCCAGTGCCCAGTGCAGGGGGACAATCCCTGCGCTGGTCCTGCTGGCTACGTGTTCTGAGGTACCAAAAGCCTATTAAAATGTTTTCTATTTTAGCTTGACCCGTATTAATACAGTGTAATATACTAATATTGAATATATATTTATAGGCCTGGACATGAATACATTACACCCAGACAGCATTAATATTGTGCGCATCAGGGTGAAATGAACAGTTTGCTTTGAAGTCCTGGCACTTACTTTATCCAGGGCTATAAAGGTGGCAACTCCGATTCCTCCGGCCTTTAAGAAATTCACACATTTCTGCGCAGTATCAATGGTATCGACAACAATGTGGTCTAAGGCGCCGCAGGACGAGGAAATGGCAACGTCGTACTTCTCGCTGATAGCTCCCAAATCTCCCTATGGATTCAAGGGCGGGGCGGGGAGGAGGCAGAAATGCACCGATTAGCTTGACAGCAATCTTTTGTCGTAGTATTAAGAAAAAAAGGACAAAAACTTTACGCAAAGTCAAACGAGACGACAACAAATTTGAAAAGAATTTTCTGGGAAAGAATTTAAACCTTAATAAGAATTTGGAAAATAACCCTCCTCCTGCACGCTGCTATTTATGTGTTTTTAATGTTCTCATAGTAGAAATCTATATAACTCAGAGGGTGGAGCAACGATGGATTTTCTGTAGACCCATGTTATAAATTGTATATTGCAGTAACAAAAGCACGCCATGAGTTCTGGGTCTGGTTCTCCCACTGCTCAGCTGCCACATGCTCCTGCGTGGTGTCCCGTGCTGATCTGAAAAACGAATATTCATCATCTTTGAAAAATTCTGGTGCATCTGCAGATCAAAACAGGGTGTGCAGCCAACTGCAAGTTATCCAGGAACAGCTTAACCTCACACTCCTCTCTGTGGCAAGTGATAACAGAGCAGGAGACAAAATACAGGCCAGCTGTAGGAGACAGCGCTCCACTGCTGTGTGAACTTTAGCCCTCTTCAATAAATCTACCCGTGCATTTTTTAAGCAGATATATTCTAAATAAACTGCATTTTTCTGAAGATACTTCTTGGATGAGCAGGTGGGGAAAAAAAAGAGAAAATTGCAGACTCCAAAAGCAGCACTTTGACACTGACATTGATATGCTGTTTGGTGCTAGTAGAAAAAAAAAAAAAAAAAAAGAGGAATGAAGAATTCTACCCACGCTGCAAATTTTCAGTGTGTTAAATCAGCACTGCTTGGAAAGAACTGATAACACTCAACGTTTGGCTATGACACAGCTTTCCTTGGTCTTCTGAAACAAAGATACTGCTCTTTTTTTCATTTGAGAGGAAATAAACAGCAAAGAGATCCCTAAATTCTATAAAGTTTGAAGCTAAAAAGTGTTGCAACTCTGCGGTCTGAATTTCTAGCACCGGGGAAGCGAGGAATTCGGCCTTTCGCTCGGTGACAGAAACATCGCTCTGCTCCTATAAAGTGTAAAAGTTCTAACAGCCTTTTAAAATTTACCAGCCTTCCGTAGAGTCCAGGAATATTTCCACATCTCTTCTGCTGCAGCAGAGCCTCCAGCACTTTTCCTCGATTGCGACTTTGCGCGAGAGAACTTTTGGCTTCTTCTACTTTCTGACGCAGATTTCGAACGAGGTTCTTAGCACCTAATTCTTCACTTCCCAGCTTCTCAAGCTTGTTCTCTTTCTAAGGGTTAGAGGAGAGACGTTATCTTAGGCTCACGATAACGGCTGGGCTCGGGGAGGCTGAGACTCCTGACTCTGCAAGGCAGTGAAACCAGCTGTTGAAAAGCAGCAGCAAACATTTCTGGGAAGAAGGGCTGGAATTTGGATAGACTTTGGCTGGTGTTTAGTACACCACGATACACATATGACAGCTTATGAATCCGTGAATCGGGCTTAGGACGAGGCAGTGGGATTTGTTCTCTTTGGGGAATGAGAGAGGAGCAAGAGGGGAAATTCAAAGGCGGCTCAGAAAGAGCCATTTGTTTCTTTTACCACGTCTCATTACGATGTTTAAACAGATTCCCTTGCAGGGATAAGTCGGGTTTAATACCACTGCTTAATAATAGCTTTGGCTTATCCCAAAATCAGTTTGAAATCAAATACTTAACATCACTGGTTAAGTGAGTATTAGAATACAGTTTTAAAATGTTATTTTGAGACTTTAAATGTTTATTTTCACCGCAAAGAGTGGGACTTTGTGTTGTTAAAGAAACGATGTATAAAAGTCAAGTCTCACCTCCTTCAATTCCTGTTCAGCTCGGGGTAATTTGATTTCTATATCTTTGATAGCAGCTTTCCTTTCCCTGAGAGTTTCTGAAGTAGTTGTCAGGGCCTGCTTTGTCTCGTTCAGCTGCGACACGGCAGTGGTGTGAGGGCTGAGATAGATACTGAGCTCCATCTGGGCTACCTCCATCTTTGAGCGTGCTTCGTTCACCTCTTTATTAAACTCCATCAGCTCTTTCTCTCTGCTCTGCAAAAAATAAAAAAAAGTGGACGATGTTACAGCTAAACCCGTACAACTGTGGATTTATGACATCAATCACAGCATAGAAGAGAAAAAGAGGAAATGGGTGTGTTCTACCAGCTCTCCTGGCAGTAGGAAACGGTTCAGTCCTCTCCAAGAACAAGTTTTGCTGGATTTATTCACCTATTCTGCATGACAATGAAATACGGCATTTTTCCCAATTACCAAGGACATCAGGGAATTCCCATAGAACATTTCCATCCAAGCTTTGTATCATTTTCTCAACTTAAAGGTGAGAGGAGCCCCACACATTGTGCTAAATTACAAATCAAATGGAGAAACCATGTTTCCAAGTACAGCAAAGAATCCCTTCAATTCCCAGGATAAACTTCCAGCCTCTAGGTGCTGAGGGATTGAACAACTCCCATCAACAATAGCCAAGCGTTCTAGGAGTGGTCCGTTCATTCACAGACAAGTTACAGCCGTGGGAAAGGCTCAGAACAGACCATTTCAAAATCTGTTTATTTAAGCAACATATTGGCATAAATATTTTGAAGGGAGAAAACGAGCGCGTCCAAATAATGGAAGCGTAGGGCTCTGTAATACACACGTATGGCTGAGCTACTTGATCACGATAAAAAGCAGAGTGAGAATGATTTAGCTCCCATTATTAAAAGTCCAAATTAAATTCCCAGTTTGGCTCCACTGAAGTGAGGTAAGAAAGGGTGTTCTTTGTCATCTAAAAGAGGGGTTTGCAGCTATCTTGTGATGGTTTCGTTTGCAACAGCCGTACGTCAGTTAACGCAGGAAACGCGCTAAGTCAAAACAGTTCAAACCTCTTTTTCTTCCTGGAGGTCTCGTGTTTCTTCCTTCATATTATTCATAACCTGCTTCAGCTTTTCTTCCTCCTTCTCTTTTGCCTTTTCCAGAAGCTCTTTCTTCGACGTGGCTTCGCTGATGGCTTTTTCACTAGCAAAAGGTACTTTTTTCCATTCTTCTACCTACGTGAGGAAAAAGACTTTTAAGCTCTTCTCCCACTGAAACAACAAGAGTTTTGCCTTATCTTTAAACCTCACCTTTCAAGTGCTGCGTGGAAGTCAAAGGAAGCGTGAGCCCTAAGGACGCTCGCGTGGTTTTGTAGGATAAGACAGATTGTGGCTTTAGCAGGAGGTCGGGATTTTATTTGCAAGCCTTGTTTGGTTCTAGAGGCCACCCAGAGAGAAGCAAAGCCATGGAAGAAGTGAACGAACGCAGCCTTCCGCAGAAGAACTCAAGCCTCTGAATCACAACAAGGCTTAATTCTTAAGCACCTACTTTCATAAGGACCACTCTTGATCTAAAGAGTGATTTAATCATAGAATTATCAGGTTGGAAGGGACCTCAAGATCACCTGAAACAACCTTTTTTGGGAAAAGCCCGGTCTAGATAAGATGGCCCAGAGCATCCTGTCCAGCTGAACCGTAAAACTGTCCAATTCAACATCTCTAACAGACCTGGTCAAAGAAATCCATTAAATTAACCAGGGAAACAGGGAAAAAATGCTTTGAAAAGGTAGTAACTGTAAGAACACACAACATTCCTATAACCTCAAACACAAGAAAAAGGTGCAGGAAAGCTTCTGTCCGTGCAGCTCACGCTACCTTCTCTTTGTCCTTTTCCAGTTGCTTCTCCAGTTTTTTAGCCTTGCTTTTGATATGTTTGAGATTTTCCCTGACTTTCACATCTTGCAAGTCCAACTGAGTAAATTTTTCTTTATTTTCCTCTATGAACTTTGTAATTTTACCAAGTTTCCTAAAGGGAAAAAAAAAGAAAGAATAATCTATTCCATACCCTATAAAAATAATGCCAGTGGAGCTTAGCTTAGTAAGTCAGAGTACAGAATTTACACCAATACTGCTCAGTTTTTGTGAAAAACAACATCCAATACTTTCTCTATTCACAGGATTTCCCCCAGGAAAGGGATGGTTCATCAGAAAAACAGCAACTAACAAATCTCTACCTTCCCTTTTAGTAAAAGTACTTACTTTTCAACTTCTTTCAAAGCTTTATTCTTGGCTTTTGTTTCTTCTGCAAGTTTTCTACTCTTCTCATTAATATCTTTTGTGTCATCGTTAATTTTTTCTTTCTGCATTTCCATGGCATTTATTCGTTTCTTTAGGTCATAGCTAGGAAAAAAAACAAACAAATCACAAACCTCTCAACTCCACTTTTTTTTTTTTTTCCCAGAAAGCTGACAGTCTTCCTGAATATATATTTCCAATCTTAAGTGTAACAAAACGACTATGTAAAGTATTAAATGCTAATATTCAGTTAAGTACCAATTTAATACAAATCAGCAAGGAAATCTAACAATTCAGACACTTCAGGTGAAAATAGTCTTTAAGGGATCTACTGGCTCAATATAAAGCTGAGAGAGATTCATTTGCCAGACTATTTTACTTTGGAAAAAACAGGCAAGGAGGTTTTTGGGGTGGTTTTTTTGTTGTTGTTGTCGCTTTTTTTGACATTTGAAGGTTTTGGTGAAAATGGTCTCCACTTCTAAATTATTAACTTCATTATTTGAAACAAAAAGATCACTAGTCACCTGCTGCTCAACTAATTTTGAAGGACTGTTAAGAAATGCAAAATATTTCTAATTAGAGCTATGGAAGCAGAGTTCAACCCCCCCCCCCCACTACCCCACTGAAGCCAAATCAAGGCTTTTGAGAATGACTTACATGTAGTATTGACAGATACGATTCTTCTCTTTAAACATTTTGTTTTCCAGACAAAGAAATTCAATGGCTTTATTCTTGTCCCCTTCCAAGGCATCCTTTTCTTTTTCCACCATTTTAACTCTATTTAACTAGACAAAACAGAGTTCAGAGCTACTTTAGTGCCAGTACTAAAGAACAAACCCCGAGGAGAAAAAAACCAGACCCTCCAAAGCACGTGTGTCCTCTGGGCTTCAACATTTACCATCCTCTGCAAGGCAGGTGAGCACTACACATTTTCTGAAATAAGAGATCAGTGGAGATTGTGGTTTGAATTGCTCCAAAAGGCCAATGTAAAACTAAAAAGGGGTCCTAGAGATACTAGGAACAGCTCAGGGAAGGAAAATGCAGGTGAGAAATAAAAGAGGAGTTTGTGTAAACAGTCCATATGTTATTTTCTATATTCCAACCTTTAGACTAACCCCCTTTCAACTTCCTTCCTGCAACTACACGGCTCTTGCTTTCCTTCCCAGCCTTTAGAACAAGTCGGCAACATATCTGGATTTACCGAGGACACGTCAAGTAAAAAGAACTTTCTTATTATTTAGTACTTTTAGGACTCAATGCATAAAGCAAATGTTCCGGAAGCAAGTTCTGCAGTAGATCTGCAGAGCTCAAGTCACAGCAAATATTCTGTATTTGAAGCCTCCTCCTGTTTTTCTACAAAATCCAATAAGGAAACACCGCAAGCTTCTATTTTTTATTTTTAATTCAAACTAAACTCACCTTTTCCCCTCTCTGTTCATTTAAAAGCTCTACTCTGCGACACAGAGCTTGGATTGGCTCTTTCAGCCGTGCGGATCCTATTAAGTCTTCCAAATATTCCAGCATGCCTTCGTCCTGCTCAGTCTGCCCTTTCGGTTTCATCATTGCGATCTGCTCAACTTCACCCTTGGAAAAAAAAAGTTTCATGTTTTCTTTTCTTAATGTTTCTTTCTTTTTGTTTTTTTTTCCTAGGAGAAAGAGTTAGTATTCGGAAGAAATGCAAACATCTTTGGGATGCAGGTATGTGACTACATTCTAGCATTATTAAAAAAAAAAAAAAATAAATAATGGAGTAATCAAAACTGACTCTTCCGAGCAATGATATATTTGGGAAAATAAAGATCAAGGTGAAGGAAGATTTCCTCCAAGGAGCGCAGGGTGGTGATGTGCACGAGAAACAGCGTCTCTTCTGAAGCCAGCGTTCGGGTCTAAGCATCATGTCATTTCTCTAAAGATTCAAAATGTACTTCCCCAGCCTAAAAACAGAAGAGGAGAATAAAGCACGTTCTCTAGGTCAGGTACCACCCTGTGGTCTTAGGGTAGCTGAATCAGGATTGAAGTCCCTGAAGGGTTCTCTTTAAAAAACAGAAGGTCCATAAAATCCGGTCTGCTGGATGAACTGGGCTGGGAATTCATACAACTGAGACTTCCTTGTTGGAAAACCAAAAACATTAGGCTTCCTTCATTTAATTTTCCTTTACGTACAAACATTAACTTTCAATTATTAAGCTGAATAGTAACAATAATTTGCTTCTAAAAATAAGAATAAGGAAAGATTAAACTGAGACAAAGACGAGGACTGTTTGTTCTACCCGTGCTATCATTAACTAACAACAACAACAAAATACCTGCTGTCACTGGTTTATGCTCAGGACACAACAGCACCAAATGTTTCAAAATACAGATTCCAGTTTGTAAATGACAGGGTCAAGACATGAAATTGAATATACACACATTAAAACTATTTGGAGCAAGAACAGATGTGAGAGATGCTGCAGAATTCCAATAGAGAGAACACCGAGTAAAAAACTATTCACCTTTCAAAAACTAGTTTGGTACACGCCAAGTTCTTTGTAAACCGAAGAGCCCAGAGTGCAGAGTAGCGGCACTGGCCTCTGCGACCCAGCTGAAATAAGGAGCTGCAGTGAAGCTTTTCATTCAGTTTTACAACTGACAAGATTTTAAACCAAAAGACGCTAAAATTTATATTCCAGTATCCCAGCTCTGGATGTGAAAAATACCCTTTATATCCACAGAGTGAAAATAAGAGTGCAGAATGTAGTTGTCGGTTTTGCGCTGACCGACAGCCGAGTCTCTGCAGAAGTACGGATGAGGAGGAACATCTCCAGAGCCTACAGGAGGAAAGGTGATCGACGAGTCTGCTGGAGAAGCAGAAAGGAGAGGACGGTCGCAGAGGTCGGCCAAGGGCAGGAATTCTGGGCTCGTACCGCGAACCTGAGCGGGAACTCGCAAAGGACCCCACGGAGCAGGTAGGTTGGTAGAATTTTTCCCCAAGTGGTTTCATTCCACGCCCTCGGTGCACAATGACACCTAGTGGCTCTGGGCTTTCCTTCCACTTAGGAAATCCCATTTGGCTGAGCAAAAGAGGGGAGGGAGAAAAAAAAAAAAAGCAAAGTCTTGCAAATTTTGCAGAATAAGAAGCGGTGTTTATTAAGGTAAGTCTTTCTGCCTGTAATTCCTTTGTTAGAGTAAAACACAGCGGCAGAGGGTTGGTTTTTCATTTAAAATTCTAGCAGTAAAATCCATCTCAGCTTTTATTTTCTGCTAACTGCCGCTCCTCAAGAGTGTCAGCAGGTTTGGTAAGACAAAAAAATCCAAACCAAACAAACCTCAAAACAACCCGACTCTTATTTTCATTTCTTACACTCCTCAAACCCCCAAATAATTACATTTCTACCAACTGCAGTTGTATTCTATCCAATTCCAATGACACATTTATCCCCTTGCCCCCAAAGGATGATTTCTCTACCAAAAACCACCTGTCAGTCAATGTGACACTGCTCATGGGAAGAAACTATGTGACCTCCTCAAGTTCTGTGCCACTGTCACAAGTCTCTATTTTATTTCTTCTTACATTTCCTGTTTACATCCGAGAAAATAAAAAATCACAGAAAAGATACTGAATTCAGGTGCTGAGCATCAAGCCTAAGAAGCTGTTTAGCTCACCTCTATAGTTAACATATCGAGAAACCAAGATTTCCAGCTATTTGAATTGATAAAGGAGACTGAAAATGCTGCACCTGCTCTAGTCATGACAACCAGGAACAGGAGAAGACCACATTTTACTCTGCATTTTTAAAATTTGACAATCAATGTAACCATTTCCTATTTTTTTCACTGTGCTTATTACTTGACCCATTATTTGAATGATGTAAAACACCAACCCAAACCAACCTTGCTCATTTCTCTCTTCTGAAACACAGGCAAGGGTTCTGAAAGTGAAAGCAAGGCGGCAGCGGGCAGACATTTGTCGCAAGTGTGCTTAACAGAGCTCTCGCACCTACCCTCAGGGGCTCAGAACTGGCCACCAAAAATCCTCTGTAATCATCTGCCTCAGTTCTCTTCATCTTCCTCTAGCTCACAGGCAAGAACTCATGAGGAGAGGGAACAATGTGCCAAAAAATACCCCCAAACCAGTGAATCCTCTAGTTGAGAAGACAATCAAAATGGCTGTCAATCCTAAGACGCTGGTGACAGTGGCAGAGGGCTAACGAAGAACAGAATAGCCACAAAAGTTAAGTTAGCACTGTACAAAAACATTGAAAATCCACTACTTTGGGAAGGCTTTATGCTGAATATGAGTAGGCTACAGGGAATTACAAACCCAATTTCAGTCTTTGCATCACACCTGAAGTTTTCTGCGTCTGGCCAAAGCTCTCATTGGGATGCTGATAACGGGGGCAATCAACTCAGACACCGTATACGAATGCACCCCTTAACTACGGTTCCTACAGAACACCCTGGCTCAGTTCCCAGAAAAAAATGACTGGCACATTCTAAGTTTGTATGTGGAAAAAATTCTAGGCAAAAGTTAACTGACTGCTGTGGCAATTAAGGAGAAACTTTGCCAGCAGGCTCCAGGGTTATAAAAAAGGGCAAGAGCCATCCTCATTTGAAAGCCATCTCCTCCAGTGAGAAGTATGAGGAATAACTTCAAGGAACTTGGAAGGTGGAGATTTCACCTCCCCTTGCAGAGCTGAAGTCTTCAGGAAAGGAATTATTTCAGTGGCATGATGGTCAAGCCACGTTGAAAATTTAAATATCTGTTGTGTGCAAGAGCAAGAACTTTAAAACAAGTCAACTGTAAAAACCTTCAAAAACCGGCGCAGGAATCACTGGTCAGAAAATGAACCCTTTGGAATCAACGACTCGGCCGAGGGGCGGCAGCAGCTCCGGGTGAAGCTGCCCCACAACAGCCAGGAGTGCCTGGACTACTTGGCCCTGCTGTGCTGAAGCCCACGAGGCTGCTGTGGGTGGATGCCCGTGAAGATGTCTGATGAACTGACAGAAGCAGTGACACCATCAGCACCTTCTATCGCTGTTTTCACATTAGGAGGCTGCCGAGTCAAGAGCCTACCTATTTGGAGGTCTGTATTTTGGTAGAAGTTACGCTGGCACCCTGGGAGTACTTTAGGAGGGCTGTATGATTAATGTAAGCAATCTGTTACAGACAGAACTTGTCAAACTTCAGGCTCTACATCACACACGCTCTTTGCTCTATTTGTGCGAGGCTAAAACTCACTGGGACCAGCCCATCTCTTACTCCAACTGCCACACTCCACGGCTACGTCCATTCCTAGGGCAAATCTGCAAAGGGCAAGAACTTCACCTCCCACTGTAGCCCCTCTAAAGGTGGGACAATAAAATTCCCCTAAACTATCACCTCAGATCTGAGAACTACTATTATTTTCTGGAAAATTACACCTTCATTTCAGAAAACAGCCGATCCTCTCAGAACAGAATGCTCTTATTCAGACTTTATCCCACGTTTTCTAGCATATAAAGATTGGAATTTTAAACAGGGTTATCAAACTGCTCAACAAAGGGAAGTTTTGACCTACTCCTCGAGCTGCCTTTTGGCAACTCTTGCCCCTGAGTCTTGAGCAGGACTCTACTTTTCACTTCTGCAGCTAACTGCTGGTTGTTGCTCCTGGCAGAGAGCGGCGCCGTGTCCCGGCCGCGCTCCTTTACCTCCAGAGCGGGGCCTGAAGCACCAATTCCAAAGCTAGGGAGTCCAAATGGCAGAATGTGCCAACCTCCAAATGGACGTTACCCAGCCTCAGCCGGTGACCAACTAGTGACCAGTAACCTGTGCTGCGCACACTGGTACTTCAGGCTCTGGAATTAGGGAGTTTCAGAACACAGCCGTCAGATTCCATTTTAAAATTCTGGTATGAAAGCACAGAGCTGGGAAAAAGCCTCTGGCACATCACTGACAGCGACTAGAACACTCTTCCTGAAGAAAGGAACAGTATTTTCTTGTTTGGCTGTGACACCTTGCCTGCATGACCACTAGTTGTTTCTGGAGAACCTACAGAAAACGCTGTTTGCTTCTTAATTACTGCTGCCTCTTCTCATCCCTGAAAATTTGGGGAAAAAATAACTTCTGAAGACAGTGTCTTACAACACAACGAGCTTTTTGGCAACTAAACTGTTAACACAACATTTGCAGATCTACTTTGTTAGTGTTTCACAGGATAATCACAGCAGCAAGTAGATAAGCAATTTTGCAGGATTTTGGGTTATCAATTTTTGGTGTTTTACTCTAAAGCTCTGAAATAGCACTGAAAAGCTTGGGCTAGATGAGCATGATCCTGTACAACCTCACAAACTGGAGTAACTTTTCAATGTTAACTCCCCACCAAGAACCCTTTTGAAGCACAGTAGAGAATGGGCACGTTAAAATTGGTACTGTAACGAGGAAATGTGGTAGCTGGGAATCCAGCAGATGGAAACGCACCGCACTCTGGGGGGACACAGGGTAGATGGGGTGAATTTTGAGGGGAATTTCCTGTTGCAAGTGGTGTGGGTCTTTGGAACCCTTTGTGGAACTTCACTGTTTTTTATCAACTGACTCCAGGCTTAAGAAAAATAAAAAATCATCTCACATTTTGTCAATACTGGTAAATTGGACAAATCCTTTAGACAAGCTTTTGTTTAATTGACATTTTCTCCACCTTTCAGGTGCTGGGCAAGAGGAAACCTCCTCAGTTTTTCAAGTTGTACAAAGGAAGCTTATTGCAAACAGGGAACATCTTTAACAAACAGTCTGGATGATTTTCTTCTGGTAAGAATTTTCCTGAAGTTCGCACTTGGTTTAGATGTAGCCCCTCCTCCTCAGACATCAAATCCACCTCCCTGTGGCTCTGCTTCATTCCAGAGTTCTTTTGCTACCAGCACTTGGAGCAATGAAAAGTAAAGCAAGCCCAGGTACTACAGTCTGTCCAGTTTCCAATGCCTGTTACAGCACTGGGAGAGAAAGCTGTCGCCTGGAGTTATGGTCAAAACAGGTAATTTTGTTTCAAGATTACATTAAACTATAGAAGATTTTGGATTGGTCATTTAAAATTTTAAATTTAAAATTTTAGACACCCAGAAAAGGATTGTCATCCTCAGCCTGTTACAGCACAATTACTTACTAAATTAATTGGTTAAACGACTTGCAGTTTGCAACTTTACAGTATTTCATAATTCCATGTAATTCAAGTGATATGCAAATGTAGACAGTGAAAAGAACATCCTTTCATTTAACTTTGTCAAGCATCACCAGATTAATGGTCTTGGGATGTTTGTGACATGATTATTATATATACACATACATAAAAAAAATCTAATGTAAACATGTTGGATTTTAGGTTAAAATGGTACAAGGATGAATGTTTGCTCCCAAAAAAAAAAAGGGCTGAGTTATTAGGAAATTCACATGGCACCGAACTTCAAACAAAAGGGTTTTCTTTATATACAACATGTGATGAAGGGAACTGGTCCTTTGAGCACCAAAGGGAAGGGAACTGCAGCTGTTGAGCTGCAGCCAGCACATCCAGAATGCTGGGAGAACTGTACTTCCAGTTACAGCAGCCACCTCTAACTCAGGTTTGTGGAAGGTTAGAGTAGCTGTGGGCAAAATCTGGCATCGCTTGTCCTAACTGAAGTTAATCAATTTTGATCAAGCCAAATTATAATCTAGTTTTATACAGAGTTTTGAAAGAGAAAAAAATCCAGGACTAATTTGGGACATTCCAATTGCTGTTTTTCCTTCATCTTCTATTCGTACTTTTTCTGAACACTGACATTAGAACAGCCACTGATACTGAATTACTACTCGTGAGGTTCAGGCTTTTCTCTGATGCAGCTCCAATTCTACAGGTTTGTTTGGCAGAACTTGCAACTGCGGCAAAAGTCAATGGGGAGGAAAAATTAGAGGAAAAGTCATAATGAGTATCAGCCTGTCCTACCACTTGGTAAGTGCTACTTTAGAAGTTGTGGAATTCTTAGTTTCTGCATCTGACACTAGTTGCCTCAGGTTGTGGGGTTTTTTTCCCCCCCTGGATATTTTGTGTAATCAGATTTTTGGTAAAATAAAGGGACCCAAACTATATTCTTATACAAGACGCTAGGCAGCAACATGAGGTGAATGTTTCCACTTCTCTTTATGCTACTCACACTGTTTTCAACCTCTCTCCTGTTTTCTGTTTTTCTTATATTGGACTAGCCTGACACTGCTTTCACTTGGTTTTCATTTTTACTTTTTTTTTTACTCTATTAAACTGGTAACTCCACCTTTTTAAGCAGAAATACAGGAAAGAATGGCAAAAATAAGCACTAAACGTGTATCTTCAACTTTCAGTATGACAATTTCAATTTGACTTTGACAACGTGCCCATACTCCCCCCTTCCATGCAAAGTTTTGACTATAAATTCTAATTCTACATACATGGGACATTGGAAGCTATGAACATAAATAACCAATATTCCTATAACCATATTTTTCTCCCGGACCGAAATTCAGCTCTTGTTGGAAGTGACAACAGGGTTGGTTGGTTGGTTTTTTTTTGTGTGTGTGTTTGTTTTTTTTCCCTTTTCAATTCCATGTTACTGCTGCTACTACTTAACACTCACAGTTGTATCTCATTTCTACCCTTCAATTTAACCAGATGGCAAATAAATAGGAGGGGAGAAAGTATCAAATACTCAACTTCATGCTTTGCCTTCCAAGACAAGCGTCATGCACTAGGTGGGAGATCAAGAAAAATCAAGTGATAAATGCACGTAGACAAATGTCCAAGGCCACTACTGTCCAGAGATGAGGACAAAGTTAGAACTGGCCTGTTATACAACATTCAGTTGTTTGCACAAAACTACTCGTCTGCGTTCTGGAAATAATTTAGAAGTAGCCTTTGTCAAGCTGTTTGCACATCTGTCTAATTTTAGAAGCTTTTTTAAAGGACATTCTTGTATTTAACACAAGAATACAAATTAAGTGCAAATCTAAAGTCACTTTGGAATCTTAAGTCAGTTATTGTCAAATTCAACCTAAAATGCTGGATTTAAGATTATTGGCATCTTATAATTAAACTATTTCACTGATCACTCAGAATACACCCTACCCCTAGAAAAGTGCTTTTCTCCACCTCCCATATCCCTGTTTTTCTAGGGAAAGCTTAATAGACATTGGGTACAATGTTATGTTGCAACGTGCAAAATAAAAATCCTATGAATTGCCAGTGTAATTTTTGTGATATCGTAAGAGAATTCCTTTGGAATCTGCACATGGACACCTTGGCGTCCATCTGAAGCGAGCTCTACGCTCGCTTCAGTGTAACGCAGAATATTTAAACAGTAAAATTTATTCTGAACTCTACAAATCAGTGTGATGCTTCTATTTTTTACACAATATTTTATTCAAACAATTAGGTTTTTACTTAATTCTCTTATCACACTTGCTTGAATTCTTCCTACCGCTTCAGCTCAGCTGTCCTTGACCTTTCAGAACCAACCTTTCTTCACCACCAGCGCTGGCAGCAGAGATCTCCAGTTCTAATCCCAGCAGAGCCTTTCGGCTTGTGCTGCGCTCAGTGCTGGAGCTCAGATGTTGGTGTGCTCATTAGGAAGGCAGACCTCAACAACTGGCAACTCCTGGCTTCTCTCTCAAAGCGGGAAGAAAAATCTGCTCTCCCTCGTTTCCTCTCCGATACACCAAAAGAGCGACTCCTACGTTATTTCCACAAACCAGCAGGTGAAAATTTTGACTAAACTTCCTTTCTGGCAACAGAATTTTGCCATAGGATAAGACTTATCAAAAAAAAAAAAAAAGCTGTTCCAATCAGTTATCTATAAGATCACTGTTAATTGTTCATACTTGCTTAAGATTACATGAGAATATTTTAATGAAGCCTATCAAATACGTTTCAGTGAAACACTACTGTAACTAGTACAAATTTTACTTAAAACTGTCTCAGTTTGATTGATAGTAGTAGTAAATTGAAATCAACTGACAGAAGTCTGCTGCCACAGTACAAAATTAATTCAAAGCCTTGTGCCAATTATTACCATTTCTCCAATATTTATTTGCAAAGTCACCGAACAGGACCCCACTAGAAAACTCCACTTCCCTTTTAACAAGTCGGTATCGACTCCACTTCTTACCTTGCAGCCTGCAGGAGCCACTTCCAGCAGCGTTAACGGGCGCCGGCCGCGGCCGCTTTGCTTTGCTCCCCAGACATGCCCACCCCACTGTGCCCCAAACCAACATTCCTTCAAGTGCTCCCCATTTATTTCATAATTCCTTCAAGGAAAACCAGCCAGGATAAGGAGGCCGAGAGTTTTTTTTTCTGGCCTCCAGGTTAATCTGGTCGGAGGAGTACCAAACATACCTACCTTTTGAGCTCTGCTTGGAGCACAGAACCCACACAGTTTTTCTGTGTCTGTACAATAATGTTCCAAGCAAGAAGAACTAAGTCATTTTATTTGTTGGTCTTCACAGATACACAAGTTACTGAAGCTGGGGAATTAGGTGTGGAAAGTGGAAAAATAGCAGTCAAGATGCTAGATTTTACTAGACTTTTTTTTTCTTTAAAGTGCGAAAATGTAGGGTTTTTTCTGTTGCAGTTTCAGGCTGTGGCAAGCATTAAAAATGCACTGAACAGTTGTCTATTCCTCAAATACTAAATATAGCAATTTATTAAAAACACAGAATATGTCGTGGTAGAGCTTAAGTATCACAAAAGTGACAAACTCCTCCTGTTAAATGTTGGCAATAGCCCCTTGTAACCAGAACCATTTTCAAACGAGAATTTTTTTTTTTTCCTCAATTAGCTAGTTCAAGCACAGAATTTGTAACACTTCTAGAACTCAGTCCTGCATATTGTGGCTTTCCAGAGGTGTTTGTTGTAATGTTACTCACAGAAGTCATCAGTAGTTTTGATTTTAATGTTTTCAGCATGATGTCAGCAGAAGTACCTGTATCACACCCTACCCCACTTGTACAAAATCCAATCTGGCCCAAGCTTTCAAATTTTATCCTAAAAGGCACCCAAATCTGCTGTGTCACAAAGAGACTGCAAAATAGGGGGTGAAGTGGGGAGAAGAAAGCAAAAATACAAAGCAGTCTTCTAAAAAGCAAGTATTTGCTACTGAGTCCTGCTAAATATGCTAACAAGATATAATCAAGTATCTAAAGGGTTTGTTACTACATGTAGGACATGTTCTCTTACAACTTTTTCTTTAGTTCTAACTAGTGAATGTTATGTCACAAACCCTAATTAGCATTTGATAATCCTTAATTAACATTTTTTGCCCCAAATCTTTAGTACAAGTGAAATATTTTAATTACACCCTATTGACAAAATCACAAACCCAAGAGATTTATAACTTATTTTAAATGAGAAATTACTTGCTAGCAGGTTGAATTCAGGGTAGCCTATTTCAGTTTAACTATAGCGAGTAAAATCTAAATAAATCTGTTATCCCTTCAACTTTAAATAACTTAATTTGAAAAATATTAGGGAAAAAAAGGGTAATCCTTGTGATGGTGGTTCACAGCCTTAGCCTTCTGACATGGTCCCATTTCCTTGTAACCAGAATTTGGAGTATTTGGGGTTTAAAATTGTGCTGTCACTGGGTTATAAATGTTTCTGCATTTCCCAACTGGAAAAGACTCAACTTTGAATCACCAAATCAGTAGATTTCACTTTAAGAAGGTGAAAAACCTTCTGTGCAAAGCAGAAAGACCTGGCCTCAGTCAGAAACACTAAAGAAACAGAAAAAAAAAAAAAATACTACAGTTTCCTCTGCCATTCATTATAATCCATCACCCACAGAGTCCAGGGGAGTGAAAAAAAAAATCCTGGTGGATTTATGCTTTAATATTGGTTATACCTCCCCTCTATTTCCCATTGAACAGGCAGAAAGCATGACACGAGCTTTGAGGGAAAGGTGTGTTCTCCTCATTGATAACTTCTCCCATTAATTGGCTTCCCAGGAAGAAATCAAATCACATTTGAGGGGGGGGATTAAAATAAATGAAAAAAGCTCAGCAACACTTCCTCCTGAATGGTCTCTTGCCCTCCTCCCAGAGGTAAAAGGGCTCTCCTCTAACACTGAACTGTAGGTATCTTCACCAGAATTTCTCCCTCACTTCATCTTTGATTACTAGAAATTTTGCTAAGATTTCAGAACAACTGTATAGAAAAAAAAAGTGTATTTACTACTGTTATGTTGGAGGTACCTCTCACTCCATCTTGAAACAAAATGCAGGAATCTAAGTGTTAGAGGGAATAATTAATTAGCATGGAGACTTTAAAACAGATATATCCTCTTTTTGTGGGTGTAACTGTAAAAAAGGACTGCACGAGAAGCCTTGAGGAAGTGAAGCAAGCACAGCGACCTATCTAGAATTTTTTTTTTTTTTAGAGGGGAACTGGAAGCTCCTCTGACAGAAACGGGCCTAAAGTAAACTCTATTGAAAATTTTCAGACCTTGGGAGGCTCCCACTGTTAACTAATTTTCTAGGCCATGATCCTTCAGAGTAGATTTGGGACCTGTTAGTAATAGCAGTGAAATAATTATAGCTAATAGCAGATATTCAATTGAATTAATATTTAAATACTTCCATCAAGTACTTTAATTCAATTTACATTAAGTAACTGTTTGGCACACAGCAAAATTCTCCATTATTATTTTAAAACTAGGGGAAAAAAAAAAAAATCAGAGTGGCTCTTTTCAGCCTGTCTTTTAAACAGC
Organism: Baryphthengus martii; assembly: GCA_013396935.1. Lineage (NCBI taxonomy): Eukaryota > Metazoa > Chordata > Aves > Coraciiformes > Momotidae > Baryphthengus > Baryphthengus martii. The sequence goes on from VWZK01009447.1 coordinate 232,774, forward strand.
AGATGCCAGCAAGCCTTACAATTTTAAGGTCAAACATAAATATAAATGCTGTTATATTTACAAATTCTATGGTTATTTTTACAGTATGGATTGTGGAGGGTAGCTTTTAAAAACAGCACTTGAATTGGCTATAAACCTGCCATTCTTAGAGTCCTCTTCAGTTGTTAAACAAGGGTAAACAAAAAAGTACACTTCATGGGTTGTTTCTTGCACTCCATTTTTATGCACAGTAATTTTTTTCTATACTTATTTCTCCAGTAAAACCACGTCTATATATGAGAGCATAGATAAATTAAATCTTAATGATTGTACCGTGAAGTTAACCTAATACTGATGCACTTTTATCCCAAGTATAAACAAGTTGCAGAATCTCTGCCACGCTTAAGCAGCACAATAATATTGGGGTTTAAGGTTTATTTTACTACACCAATATTTACGTGCTGCTAGGGCGGAGCGAGTAGAACTCTTCTATTCATCCATATGCCAGGAACACAAATTTGTTAAGCGAAAAAAACCTGCTATTAGTATCTTCAACTGCTTCTCTTCCTTAAATTTCTAAAGCAGCAAATAATGATTCGCATCTTTATCAGAGCGTGCAAACCATGATGTGCTGCTAAAGTACTTTAAGGCCTCAAACACAAGACTTAAAAACCTAGAGTATTTGTCAGTAACTAGAACTTGGTAATACAGATTTGCTTAAAATTGGGTTTATTTGTACACCAACCTGTAAAATTAAGAACCTGTTATGGTCCAGGTCAATCCCGTGGCTTCGAAGAAGAATCCCAACATCTTTGAATGTCTTTTTCTTGCCATTGATGTAGTAGACAGAGGAATTATCTCTATAAGCAGTTCGAGATACACAAAAATTGCTGTTAGGAATGACTTCGTAATCATCTCCTTCCTGTTTTGAGGAAAAACAAAGCCAGAGAAACAATTACTATAGCTCAGGATTACCTCTTATTTCACAATTAAGCACAGAAATTTTATCATGGTCAGGTTGGTCAGTCAACTGCACTTTGGGGTCTAGTTAGAAGGAGGAACTGTGCTAAACCTGGATATCTCAAAAAAAGAGAGAAAAAACCCCAAGAAGCCCACCTTGAGAACAGGAAAAAAAAAAAAAAATAGCCCAAACCTTTGAAATTGAATGGCCTTCATATTATGCCTTTCCCACCTCTAATACAAGCTGTTACTTTGAAAATACTCATTTTTTTTTCTCTTTGCCACTGGCTGAAATCACAAAGGAAAAGGCCTACTTCAAATTTAAAGTGGCTCTGCTATTTCACCCTTTAAATTTCAGGCTAGGAAGTCTTGGATGACTTAACTACTGCTTGCATTTAAACTCCTCTTTTATAGTGCTAGGAAAAGGAGTTACTTTTAGCTGAGCAGTTTCTAAAGAGAAAGGGTAGAAGATAAAAAAGCAAAGCATTAAAGATGTGACAAATATGACATCATCACCTTCAAAAGAGAGCTCAGACTTACCTACAAAGCAGCAACTAAACTAAAGCTGATACTACACTTTAAAAAGTGAAAATTGATGCATGCTTCTTGTAAAGACTTAAGCTGGCCTACCACTTTCCCAGATTAACCCCCAAGAGCATAATCAAACTGCTATCTGGTATGTGCAGAAGTTTTTTAGTTTATAAAATTATCTCCTAGACGTTAATACAAAGTCAAAAAAAAACCCAACAAAAAAACCCTTAATAATGATTGAATCTGGTTATTATAAATACAAGTACAAAGTATATCAAGTCGAATTAAAAAAAAAAATCTGTCTTTAAAACAGTTCCTTGAAAGGCTGTATATATTGCCACTTTATTAACACAGTTTTTGAAATTTCAATGTACATTTCCCACTATTTTGAGTGACCCAAAACTCAGCAGTTCAGCTGAAATTTTAGCTAGAACGTGTGCACAAAAATTCAATTTAAATGAACAGAAATAAATTCCTTCCCCTGTAACTGCAATATATCACCAAAAATACCCAGAAGTTTTTTATCAATACATTAAGTGGCAAGCAAAATAATTTTTTTTTATTATTTGCCAGCACTTTATTTCATTCAAACAAAATATCAGAGTAAAAATAAATTTAGTGGTAGGATGTGAGGTCCAGAATTTCTGATGAAAAATCTGTTTTAAAATTGCAGGCATGTTTACAGCATATGAAGTGTAAATAAGAAAGTTTCAGATTCATGATGTATTTTTCTAAATTTAGAGAAACTAAAATTGTTTCTAAGTGGTTGGGAAATTTTTGCTTTAAAAAACTTCTATTTAACATATATGCTGCTCATATGATAAATTTAAGAATATATAACATGCCCAACAGACTTAGACATTTTTAGGGGTCCTGTTAATTTCAGAAATAAGTTTTATTTGCTTAAGGTAAATGAGATGACAAATCTAAAACAACTTCTTTTTAAAATGACTAGGACATATTTCTAAATAGTTTTCAAACGGACATATATCAGGTTTTAGTCTTATTAGAAAATTAAGAAAAAATTCCCTGATAATATTTTAAGACCTGCACTACCCAAGAGAGAATTTTTAAGCTAATTAATTTTGATGCTTTACATCCTGAAGGTAAATTAATCATGCCCTGAAGTTTTCCCCAGCTCAAACTAAACTAACCAAATGTTAAAAGCTTTCAAACTCCTAAAGAAAAAAAAAAAAAAAAAGCAGCATACATCCATACCTACCTTGTCAATGATCTTTTGGAAGTGGACTTGCACAGAGCAACTCTGGATGTCCGCCTGGCCGTCTGAATTGTGGATCAGCACAGAGAGTTTTTTAGATCTGATTTTTTGTGCTCGATACCCAAACACAAAAAGCATAGAATCAATGACATTGGACTTTCCACTGCCATTTGGCCCAATAATACATGAAAAACGCTGCATAATAGAAGGAAAAAAAATGATATTCAGAAGGAAATAGATCCTGGCCAGTGCACATCACCTATTTCGTTTGTGAAGAGTGTAAAACACAATTATTCCTAGTGCATGAAACTGCAGACTATCCGATAGCTTCATTTTTACTGCCAAAGGTACTTAATAAAAACCCCCACACCTCAACTCGGCTCAGCTTGCTAAATTTCAACTTGTTAAAGCACTGCTGCATTTAGCAAGCATGTTCGCAAGGCAAGTTTCACGATTAGCCACGTAAGTCTCTTGTGGGCACTAAAAAATATTCTCATTCTTCAAACACACCCCTGAAAGTTCTCCAGTAAACGAAATCAAGAGAAAAGTGTGCTTTTTCACGCTTTACTGACAAGTTTAAATTGTGCAGTGTCAGAAAGTTGCACTTAACTGTTTTCTCTCCTATCCGACAATGAAAAGTCAAAGTATCGCTATATAATTAATTCTAAACCTGAAATTTTTTTTTCAGTTATTCTGAAGCAAGCTTACGTGAAAACACAGGAAGGAATACTAACACACAGCAAAGTCTTACCTTCGTTTAAAAAATGCTTAAGGTAAAAGAAAGATACCTTATGAAAAGGTCCCAAAATTTGCTCCCCTGCATAGGATTTGAAGTTGTGGTTTACAATGTGAGTTATCATGAGACGAGGAGCGCCAGCTTCGTTGGTCATTGCTGGAGGTGGGGGAGGAGGGATGCTACCCAAAATCTCTTCTAAACTTTGATTATCAAGCACCTCATCCGAGACTGCTAAAAACCACCCAAAATAAACAGAAAGGAGAAAAAAAAAAAAAGAGACTATAAGCTCTCAATGACTAGACACCTTTTAAAATGTTCAACTGGAAAAGCAAACATCGTTTCTATATGAACCAAACCTCTACTTCTGCTTGTAATTATCGAAACGAACAAAGTGGAATTAAAATTCTTCTATCCACAACCTGAATCTTTAAAAAGGGACACTTAAGCTGTCCCATCGGTGCACTAGTGGGTTTGCTCTTTCATTATGTAATTCTTACTCTAACACACTTTAATAGGCGCTCTACAATTACAATAGCTACACCCGTCACAATAAGCCTACAAATCCCAAACAGGCAAAAAAAGTCTTTCTAATTAATAAGTGCAAAGCCACATTTCAAGCGTGCTCCCAAGTCACTCTGTAAGATTTGGGGCTCGCTGCACAATGCTCTGAAAGCTGTAATGACAGCACAACTGCTCTGCAAAGACAGGAAGTTTGTTACGAAAACAAACTGGCCCCCTGGATATCAGCTAGTTGTAAGCAAAGCAACTTTTCAACAGTCACTAGCAACTTTTTCTTCAAACAGACAGTAGTTTTTGCCACCGATTCCAACATATTAATTTGTTTGTCGAGTACCTCGCTTGAATAATTGCACATCTGGCTACCTAAAAAGACACACGCAGCTTTTTTCCAGACATTTTCAGCCAAAAAACCCAACTCAAGAAAATGCACTGCTTCGTGAAAAAGAAAGTCAAATCATTTTAAGAGTTAAGTAAATTAACTTGACATTTATTCCATTCCAAGAAATCCCATACCATTGGCTGCATATAAATTTGAAAAATCCTGCTGTTGTACCACAACCTTAAGTACAATATTACAGATCAGGAGTACGAAATAGGCTTTATTAGGAGAAAGTCTACAAATTGCTTTTGCACTTGCACTAAAAATCACTGGCCCAAACACTTTTAACTCTTTGCAAGCCCTCTTTTCCCAGTTTAAACTTGCCAGGAGCGAAGGCTTCGCCTATGCCTTTCTAGAAGAGAAAAGAGCAAAGCCTGTCTGGAACAGTTGGTAAATTCAACAGGACGTTGTTGCTAAACAGGCACTATCTTCAAGTTTATAGAGCATCAGAACCCCAGTATTCAAGACCTACCTTGGGGAGGTACTTCACCACGCTGCCTGTCACCTTCGTTTTCCACTTCCATGTCACTGGCGGAGTCCTCTAAGGGCTCTCTGCCTTTCCGATGGGCTGCTGTGGAGGTTTTGGTGCTCTTGCTTGGCATGATCTCTGCTGGCTGTTCCATTTCCATTCCAAGCAATCACACTACTGAAGGGATCTATCTCCTTTGCTAACAAACAAGAAAACCCCGTGATCTAAGCATCGAACTACAAACCTCTAAGGAATATACCTCCATGCTTGCCCAGACCTTTGACTAACAGAGCAACTAAAGACGAGAGGTATTCTGAAGACCAAAATCCAAATCGAAACAAACCCTTCAAGATGAGCCTCATAATGATGGACTTCAAAATACACCACCCCTCGAAACAACGGACCGACCCTGCTCTGTAGAAACAACATAGATCCACCTTCTGAAAACTCTTAGACACCCGTTGAGCGCAGTTACTGCGCTCAGAGAAAGCGATCGGGCTGCTGGGGGCAAAAGAGTTAAAGACACATTTGCAATAACAAACTGAGTAGCCATATGTCTGTCTGTCCTCTTCTGGAAGTGATTTTTACATACATGTTTCAGACCCGACACTCCTTTCACTTCCAACAGTCCCGCTGATTATATATTTTATAAATAAACAGATAAACAAAAAGACCTGCACGATTAGAGCCAAGGCTTGGCTCTTAAACAGTTTAAATCGACACGCTCGTTTCGCAAAAATATCACACGACCGCTGTTGCCAGCATTCGACATTTAACAGAGAAAGCAGAAGAAAATACCTTCATCTAGCCGTGATGTTCAAGTTAACTGATCGAGAACGAAACAGGACAAAAGTCCATCAGCTGGCACTTCAGCACAGCTCCCAAAAAGTATAAATAGAAAGCAAGCGATGAGAAGAAAGAGGGACTGCCAGGAGCGAAACCCTCTCCAAAGAGTTTAAATCGCAGCAAGTGGCGAGGTTAGTTCGCAGAAAAACAGACATGAGAAAGTTTACTTCTCACAAGATAAAAAAAACTGACGTGGTTCGAAAGTCATCTTACAATTGGTGCCAATCATTTGACGTTTTCAGACCTACCCCCAACCCACACTCTCATGAGAGTGCTTCGTTTGGGACAATGGGGGAGGGGGGGGGGAAATGAGAGAAAGAACTCGTTTTAAGGCAATTTGAGTCTATGCCCCCGTTAAGAAGTGTTCCGCAATGGCTGTCTCAGACAATTACAGCTTCGCAAAGTACCACTTCCCCCCCCTAAAGTGCTCCGCTCCAACAAAATCGTGCAATACGGACCTATTTACCTTACCAACCCTTCCCCCCCTCCCACCCCAGATACTTCAACGGAATGAACAAGTATAACTACTTGACCTCAGCTTTTAAATCGCGATAAATCAGCTGCCACACACTCTCTTAACAAATTTAACAAATTCGTGCCCGGCCCCTCCCCCGAGTCAGCTCAAAGGTGTTTGTTCAAAGCATCTCTCGACGATCTCCTGCCAAGTGCCGTTTTTGTTGCGGAGATGGCGAAGAAAAAAAAAAAAAAAGGCGAGTCAGAGGCGGACAGAAAAGCTTCGTTGGTACCAGCCGATTAAATTCGATAGCGACAACCCGCGTCAGTGAAAAATCTGGGGGTTTCTTTTCACCCAGCCGTTAATCGAAGGAGTCCAACTACACCCTTGTCACGGTCTTTCCAAGCCGTTACGGATTTCTCGCTCTCATACTTCAAGGAGCAGGCAGAGCTCGTTACAGAAGGGTCCCTGCTTTATAAGCAGATTAAAATCAGGCCTCTCTGCTACCGAAACGTATTTCTGCGTTTCCCCGTCGTAGGTGGGTTTCATTCGCGGTCCCCAGAGGTCCGTGAGGGCACGGAGAGAAAATTGGCCTTTCTCCCTTAGGCTGCAGAAGACCCTCGCTCATCTCCTCCTCCTTAAGCTCATCTATACCGACACCAGCCGGGACGAAAGCTCCGGGCGCCGGGACAGAGCAGCCGCCGGGCAGCCCAGGCCCCTCAGGAAGAACCCTCGGCCGGGCAGCCCCCGCTCGACCGCCCGGGGCCCAGAGAAAAGCGCTGCCGCCGCCTCTCCTTCCCTCGGGGCGAGGAGAAAAGCGAGAAAAACAAGGCGAGGGGCAGAGCTCGCTGCCCCCCTGCCCTCTCCCTCAGCGCTCCTTGCCCAGGGAAGCGCCCCGAGGACGCCTCCACCGCCCCGCTCTCCACAGGGGAAACCCCCCGAACTCCACCTGCCCTCAGGCGAACTACCGGCTCCTCTCCCCAAAACCCTGCCCCGAGCTACCCGGCGCTGCCCGCGGAGCTGGTACCTTCAAGAAGCGGCGGTGCCGGGGCTCAGCCAAGCTGCTGGCGGCGGGCAGGGCGGGCGACTCCGGCTCCCGCCGCAGACTCAGCGACTTCCACACTCGAAAATGGCGCCCAAACGGCGAACTCGAACCGAAATTCGTTAGAAAAAAGCGCGGGGCATGCTGGGAAGGGAGGGGGCCGGCCTCCCGCCGGTNGGAGGGGGGGGGCCGCCCCCCCGCCGGTTAAAAAGGGAAAAAAAAAAAAAAAAAAAAAAAAGAAGCGCTCCCGCGCCATCTTGTTTTCCGTTACTGCGCGGACGGGCTGGGCGGGAGAAAGAAAAAATAAAATAAAATACCCCAAAAGGTTAAATAAATCCCTTCGCTACAGGGATTCTTTTTAGGGGGAGGAGGCAAAGGAGAGACTCGTTACTGAGGGTGGCAGCGGCCCCGCGTGGAAAGGATTTATTTTAATTTTAGAAGTAGGTCAGTGGGCGGCGCTCCGTTGCTCGGCAACGGGCGGAGAGGGGGCGGGGAAGGGGGGGCGGGGGCGGCGGGGGGGGGGGGGCGGCGCTCAAAAAA
>VWZK01009447.1:240633-291511 GCA_013396935.1 Baryphthengus martii
AGGAGGAGGAATTCTCGCGGGAAGTAGCCATAGAGACGGAGCCGCTTGGCTGTGGGGGGAGCGGGTAGCCGCCGCCGCCGCCGCCTCGGCCCTGCCGCCCGGACAGGGACGGGGAGGAAGGCGGGATTAGCGCAGGAGCGGCGCTGGTGTTCGGGAGCCGCTTCCCGCCGCTCTGCGCTCTCCCTCCCGCCGCCGGGGCAGGTAAAGGCGGACTAGGGGAGGCGGTGGCGGCGGCGATCCCCCTCCCCTTGGCTCCCCGGGTGGCAGATCTGACTCATTCGCCGCGGTGGGCGAGAGGGTCGGGAGCCGTGACCCCCTCCACACGGCTCGGCGTAGGAGGAAGGGAAAGAGAGCTGCGGGAGACAGCCGGGTGGCGAGGTAAGGGCGGGGGGAGACCCCCGGCTCCGGACGGCCCCGAGGGCAAGGGGCAGCGGTGCGCGACTGGGGAAAGGGCGGTGAGGGGGCGGATAATCTGGTGCTTGTGAAGTTGGAGACTCTGAGGGGAAAGGGGGTGTCGGCGCTGCCGGAGAGGGGACTTCGTGATGCCTGAGGGTTTGAGGGGGAGACGCGGACGGCGTGGGAGTTGCTGCGGTTGCCTCAGCGCCGAGAGCCAGAGTCGCTCCCGGGACGGCCGGGCTGTGTGCGAGGAGCCAGCTCCTGCCCCGCCGCCGCCATCTACTCCTGCCTTTCCATTCGCTTCCCCCCGGGCTCTTGCTCAATCTCCCGCCGCCGTCTCTGATCCTCGTTCAGCAGCCGCGGAGGGGAAACGGCTGAGGAGGGGGAGAGGGCGCGGGGCCGAGGCCGCCCCGTAGGGCTGGCTGGGGGACCAAGCGGGAGCCTCAGGCTGGGAGAAGCTGGGCCAAACGCACCGTGCCACAATAACCCTCCTTGTTGCCCCGTTTTGGTTTTTATTTTTTAAACAATCAGTGCTTTCAACCAACCTGCTGTTGGGCGTGTTGCGAAGTGGTGTGTAGTGCGTGGGGTGGATGTACCTGTTGATGACAGGTGAGCTAATTCTGAGGGCTCTGCCTTCTTAGGGGCACATCAGGCGTGTTTAAGCCGTTTTCCAAAGTTATAATCGAGTTCTGGTCTTGTCTTTGAAAGGAAAACGATGCAACTCCTTGTAGCGGGAGCAGGGAGGGAGTCCGAGCTGGAAGCTGACGACAGCCACATGCCTGCTCAAACTCTTAAGGAATAGTTAAAACCGACCAAGCAGTAGCTGAAAAGGTGGGTTGTGCCAGGTGTGATGTGCACAGCAGAGAATATCCGTACATCTAGATAAATATGGTGTTCATATTTAGATATGATAAACAGGTGTTCTGTTAAGCAGGATAGGCACATTAAACCAGAGAAGAAATCCTTACTGCTGTTTTACTCCAAGTTATTTCTTTGCTGTATACAAATCTTACCATTTAGGTCCAAGGATTTAGTTTTAGAACTTGGGGCACAGAGACTAGCCCTGCATTGCTCAGCAGAAGGCATCACGGTGTGTGCTGAGCAGGTGTATGCAGGTGCTGAAAACAGCATCGACACTGTACAGAAGTCAAGGAGAGTTAAAAAGCTACTGTGAAAGTTTGGCGCAAACTTAGGCCCCTTTTAAACGTCTCGATGATGAGATTCCCTATGTGGTTTTTGTATAAGGGTAGGAGAAGGAAGTTAGATGTTAAGAGTAGGAGAGGTGTACTTATTTAAAAATAACTGTCGTGTGTGTTTATTAATTTATGTGAAGTAGAACTTGTTTTATTCTTTGGGTGCAGAAAATTATGTATTCTAGGACTATTAACCTTTTAATGCTTCTTAAATTCTGCTTAGTAACTGTTTGACACACAGTCATTTTTATGGTGAGAACACTCCGGAAGATTAGGAGGCCGCATTTGTGCATCATCATGATTTCTTCAGAATATACCATCCGCTCCTTCCCTGTTACTTTCACTTTTTCATCCTGGAGGACAAAATATTTTAACCTGGATCAGTGCCTCTGTGCTGTCCTGCCACAGGCATGTAAAGTTTTTTTGCTCTCACATTTTCTCACAGGGCTCTTTGCTAAGCACGAAGTTCCTTGAAGGATTTGCAGTTCCAGATTTCCCCTTGCTCCCTTCGCAGCTGTACGGCAGCAAGAGGGACCTCCAGTGTTTCAGACTATAATATTTCAGCAAAAAGTTCCTAGCATCCCTTGCTCTTTAAATTCTCAGATCCGATAAATGTGAGGGTTGCGTACTGTACAAACAGGATTGCTCTTCAAACTCGGATCCGGTGCTTATTTTTCCACAGTACTAATGTAATATTGCTTACTTTGAAACTTTTTGGTTTGGTGTTAGTATCTTCCTCTTTAATTATAGCTACTTGTGTGTGTGGTTGTTTTTTATTACAGTTACACCTACATACCTTCTTTTAATGCTCCATCTGAACAGCTGAAATGAGACTGAAGACTTCACTGTTAAAGGAACCGAAACATATCCTTTGTCTCAGAATAAACTGCAGAAAACCTTGTTAATTCTGAATAGCCTCTTTCCCAGGAAGGATTTATTTATCATAAATGATGCAGTAACATATCTGCAGAAGCTATCAACGTTTTGCTACAAAGTTTTGAGATTTTCTTTCCCTTCTTGTTTGTGGGGATAAGTTAAAAGCTTTGCCAGGCAGTAAACAGGGGTAGTGATATTTCTGCTTGTGTGCAGCAAGAAACAAAATTGTAATTCTCCTGCTCCTGAATGGGATTTAACACAAGCTGTTGACTAAACTGGCACATTTGAATGATATTTGGGTGTTTTGCACATGCGTTGTGCTCAAAGACCCTTCTGGAGATGTAGCCCAACATTGCAGCTACATTTCAGTAAGTATACATCATAATAAGAATTATATTTTTACATTGTACATCATAATAAGAATTATATNGCAGTTTTACAGTTTGCTGACTTTCTACAAGCTCTTCTCTTGGCACAGAAAAAAAAAAAAAAGGATAATTTTATTTTTTTCTCTAAAAACATTTGGTGTAATCTTATCAAACTAATCTTCCTGTGCTGTTCCTTCCGTTTTGTATAGCGTCCATGAGACGTTTTGTAAGCTTGTTTTTAACGATGAAAAAGTTGAGACTTCCTTAATTCAAGTAAACATAAAGAATTGGTCAGCTGTGTGGGATGGACTACGGCGGACGAGCTGTATTCCTGCAGCGATGACCACCAGATTATGAAATGGAACCTTCTGACTAGCGAGACGACTCGAGTAGTGAAACTTCCAGATGATATTTATCCCATAGATCTCCACTGGTTCCCCAGAAGTATAGGTGGCAAGAAGCAGTCCCACGCCGAGAGCTTTGTCCTAACGAGTTCTGACGGTAAGTCCATTTAAAATGTTATTATTTCGTACCTCTCTGTGCTCCTGTCACTCTAATACATGAGAAATTATTTGCAGGTAAACAGTTTGCTAGAGAACAGCTTCAAATACTCGTACTCTTGCACTGTGTAGAATTAACAATTACTTCACATTTAATACATTGCACTGTTTTGATTTTCTCCCAGGCAACGTTATCAAACATGCCTCTGACAGAAGAGGTGTAATTTTTTACGGAAACTCAGTTTCTGTCGTCTTTTCTTCAATTTCATGAGCCAGTAGCTTTCCATCTTTCTATACTGGACGTCTACATAGACACCAGGTCACTTGGAGATTGGAAAACTGATGACTGAGTTACTGAAATGGCTTAATGGTGGTGTTTAATATCACTGTAGCCCATTGCTTGGACGTATTTCAAGAGCATGTCTTCTGTCTGGCTTCTGTGGAGTCTGGAGTTTCATTATTATTTTATGTTTTTTTGATGAAGCAGTCCATACTCTTCAGGTCAGAGTTTGTCTCTTCAGGGCTGTAACGGGGATTATGTTCTGTGCCATCAGGAATTTTCTGTTCAGGTTTTCCCCTTTTTTTTTTTTTTTTGTTGTTGTTTGTTTTTTTTTTCTTCATCCTTTTTCTGTAAGGAAAAGCATTTGGAGTCTCTTCATATAATTCTTTGTTTGAACAAAATATTAAAAATAACGGTAAAAAGAAATACTCTTAACACCCCCTCCCTTCTGTTTCTGTTACAAAGAAACTACCGTGTTGTTCTGAACTGTAGTTCAGTTGAGAACGTTTCTTCCTCAACTTACCCATTTAAAATTTAATCCTTTATGAAATCTGCTGCTTTACATTGACTTTGTTGTAAAAACTGTGTTGGGATAAGAGTTCAGAAACAAGTCCGTGGTGTGCACGGGGCCTGCCCAGCTGCCAAGAACTCGCTGATGGGGTCAGAGTGTTCGTTTGTGACTGATTATTGATGCTTCCATACGTTCCATCCAAGAACTTGGCGTACAGGCCGCTTGGAAGAGCTGGATTCCTGGCTTGCAGAAGCTGGACAGTCCTTACACCGATCCCAAGTTTTTGGGACAAAACCCCTTTGTGTTTTACTGAGTTGATAATGGCGTTGAAGGTTTCAGAGGAAGTCAATTAAATTATCCCACTGGGACTAGTAATTATGTGGCACAAAGAAGCAGATGGCATCAATGTACTAAACTTAGTGTTTTGTCAGCAATCAAAGCTCTTGGTGGTAAAGCTGTATTTCTCCAGAAGTGCTAGTCGTCGGAATCAAAGCTTTTTTGGGCAAAAAAGATCACGGTCAATTGTTGTAGAGCGTTTCCATCGGGATAATACTGGCCATCTGCCCATCAGCCTGTTGAGAGCCTTCCCAGAGACCTATTGATAGTTTGAATGGGAGTAGTGGGGAATATTCCAGCTAACTCCTGTCCACGTTTTGGCCAGAATCTGGAATCCGTGGGTCTAGTGTGGTTTGTTTGGTGAGGAGGACTTATCGTAGGCTTTTGGCTAGCGGCACGGTGAGCTTGGCCGGGAACGGAAGGTTTGTTACTAGGCATTAGCAGCCCAACTTGGCTTTCTGTATGGAGAGAAGCAATATGTATTGGAAGAAGGTAGAGAAAATTCATTCCTTGCATGAAGTTTCGATGATTTCTCTGACTTTTGGCAGTAGTTGAACTCAAAAATTAAGAGGGCTGAGAGTTGAGCTCACCGAGCGGAAGCCAAGATTGCTTCAAGATACTCAGAACTTCTTAAGGAATAAATTCACTGCAGTTATGGAACAAAAGCAGGACATCTTTTGGCCAGTGTCTGAAGGTTGGCTCTCTGTAGCTTCCTAGATATCCATGGGGAGGGAAGATGAGAAGTTTAACCAAATAATCATAATTTTTGCACTGCTCGGTGCTGAATTTTGCTATGAGTTTTAGGCAGCTGGATTGAACAGTTTTGCTGGTGGAGCTCCCAAGATGGAAAAGGAGGACAAAGATGTTCTTTAGAATGTCAATCTATGGTTTATATTAACCAAGCTGATTTCTCAAAGTTTGTGGTTTTTTTTTCTTTCAGTGCTAAACATGAGGTGGAGGGATTTTGGTAGGTCAGCCAGAGCTCTTAATCCCTTCCTTTTTTTCTCCTTTCTTTTTTATCTTTTTCAGTTTTCACGTTTCTGTTTCTAACGTCCTCATTCTGTAAAGTTCTAAATTCTATGTGTAAATAGCGAGCAAAAGGGCAGCTGCAGTGAGTCAGGTCTTCTGTTTGTTTATTCAGTCAGTTTTCCAGTGTTATTAAAAGAGTAGGGAGGTATTTCATGTTCTGCTTGAATAATACTTTTGACAGTTGATTGAAGAAATATATAAGGGCTGCTATTTCCTTCATGAGAAAGATGGCTTGTAACACTCTGCTATGTACGTCATTTTTCTCTCTCATTTTTATCTGTTTTTTTCTATCACTATGTGAAGAAAAATAAATTGTATTCTTAGGGGTGTTTAGGGAGGTTGAAAGCTGATTTTTTTTATTTTTATTTTTTCAAAATTGTTCGAAAATTATGATGTCACAGGAACTGTACATTCAGAAGTGCCTCAGTCTAGATGTGAACCCCAGGTTTAGGTAAGAGTAGCACCACATACAGATAGGCCCTGGAATCTTCTCCAGGACAGTAGAATCATAGAAGGGTTTAGGTTGGAAGGGGACCTTAAAGATCTTATAGTTCCAACCCTCTGATGCATTAGGACCTTTGCAATTAACTACTAGGAGTTGGATTACTTTAAGTGACATAAATCAGCGGCTGGGCTTTAGAGTGAGGGGTTCTTGCAGCTTGACAGATGATTTATCCTTTGCTTGTAACTTTTACTACATTTTGTTTTTTTTAAATCTAAAGTTATCCTAGGATTCTGGCTAATTTTGAAGTAATTTATAAAGATCTTGGTTACAAGACATAGTGAGAGGAAGCTCAGGGAAAACGCTGTCTCTTCCGTAACAGTAAAAAAAAAATAAATTAAAAAATTAAAGATAACTAAATGAGGACAAAAATTGTGAAACATGTAAATGATGGTGTAGTTCTGTCTCTGGTAGAATTCGTACGCACTGAGAGTCTATCAGTTCTCACATTGTCCAGCTTTGAGAGGTCAACTTGATTAACTTTCACTTTCTTTTAATGCAGCTGTTTCTTCTTGCATGCAGCATAAACTATTTTGGTTATCTTTGCCAACTTTATCGCGGTAGGGTTTTTTTAACCTTATTGTATTTTTCTCTTTACAAATATGTAGGCCCTTCACATTTTTCAGTTCTCAGCACACATCCCCTAAGTCTTACCATCTTAATGGGCTTGATCTGGGACAAGTATCATCTGCCCCAAGCCTACAATCCACTAACTTCCCCCTTTCCAAAAGTCAATTTGTTTTCCTTATGGAATGAATTCTTTTTGCCATAATTAGTTCGCAGATCACAAAACCTGAGATATTCAGGCTTTGTCTTGCACGGGTCAGTACTTACCTTCCTTTTTGTCAGGATTTTTTACCTGGTGACTGTTGTTAGAACTAAGGGATAAGCCCTTAACATTGATCATAAACTCATCCTGAACGTTCATTTCTGGAAAAGTGTTCACGAGGTGTATTTGCCAAAAAATCATAGAGGTTTTTGGGTGTTTTTTGTTTTGTTGTTTTTCTTTTATTGTCTTCCAGTGAAATCAAAATACAAACCAATGCTAACCTAACTTCTGAAATAAGAAATTGAGATAAAAACTGAATGTAGAAAACGTCCAAGTTTTTATCTCCTAGTGCAACTTAGCACTTTCAATAAAGGGAACTTATCTTGTAGAAATATTTGAATTTTTTTTTTGCATATGCGAGTTAATTACTGCCTTACAAAAGTGCGTGGACAAGTTTTGTTGCTTACTGGCTATTTTTTAAAACCCTTTACTGTTAAAATTCTCCTTAACTGTTCCTTAGATAGCATGCCTTAACCTGTCAAGCCTGCAATTTTCCTGCAACAGCTAATTCATCTCTGTGATAAGGATTCCTGGAAATGTGCTGAATCCAATGGAAAGGGAGGATAATGCCTTTACAGGGTTGCTTTAATTCCTAGTTGAACTCCAGATGTTAGTGAAATTAGAGCAAATGTAAATTTAATCCTCTTGGGTTTTCTTCAGAGTTGCATCTCTTATGGGATATTGTTCTTTTTACTTCCTACTTAGGTTGCTCTTGCCGCTGCTTTCTTGCAAAAATAAAGAATATGTTCAGCTTTGAAGTGCTTATTAAGCACAAATCATAGACTGAAAAAATAGAATAGCTTTGTAAAAATAGACCTTTTTTTTTTCAACTTTTAAGGTTATTGATAATTTTACATTAGGTCAGCATTTAAAAGTGTACAAAAAATAATGAACAAAACATACATGTTTTATATGCTCTGGTTGAATAGGCTGCTAATCTCCCACTTGAAATTCCTCCAGAACTGGAGAGTCACTTTTAAGACTGAGGACAGCTTCTGGCTTCAGTGTGTAATAAAAATAAAGAAACGATATTTTACACATCTGAGATGTAAAGTAAGATTTAAGTTGAGTTGCTTCTATCTCCTCCAAGCACCCAGCTAAAATTTTCCCCTTTCTTAATGGTGTGTAAGGCAGGAAGTTCTAATTTAAAAACTTCTGCTACCCCAATGCTAAGTTGAAGAACAGAAGGCAGAGAAATCCATCGAAACGTTGCTTTTGGAGCCACCTCGGTGTGTGACTGCGGGGAAGAAAAAAAAAAAAAACCGCGTCTGATGAGTCACGTCATTTGAGTGTCGTCGGTTGTAAATTCATACGCTGGAAAAGGAAAGAAGTTGCAGAAGTAAAGATGATACCCATGAAAACTTGATTTGGCCCTGCTCTGCAGGAGTCTTAGGATACAGATTTTAAATGCACAATCACATCTTTTCCAGATGAGTTCTCTCTTCGTGCCTAAGGTGGGCCTGCTTTTCCGTGAAGCTGTATTCTTTCCCGCTAGGCTAAAAGTTACTGGGTTTCACTATTTGAAAGATGCCTTGTGAAAGAAGAAAGAGTTTGTGGAGTGAGAATGGATACAGAAGATTGGTAAATGAATTGAACGTGTCCCCTCACAACAGGAATTTATCCTGTGCTGTGACAAGGCCCAATGTTTTCCTGATAATGTGACCTAACCAAAGTATTCGGTCGCTCGCCAACTATCTGTTCTTTCATTTGAATGTATTTTTTTTCTCTTACACATGGAGGAGTTTGCTTACAGAGGTGTTGAGGTCTTCCACTGGCTCAGTGGAAGCTGTTGTTTCAATATATAAAATGCTGTAGAATTCTTCATATCCTTAAAAAAGTGATTTTGAATGTTTCAGATCGGATACTGAAAGCTGACAAACACCTTTAGAGTTAGATCTCTGTGTAGTTAGTTCCCAATTTGCAAAGCTCTTGTATATTTTTTTATTTTTTTTTGCAAGGGCAATAAATGAAATGTGTTGTTCATGGCTATGAAAAGCTCAGCCACTTCATGATGACTACTGTAGGTGATGACATGAGAATATTCATAGTCCTAGGATCAGATTAGATTTAAATATTCTGCAATGAAGGCAGCCTTGGCTACAGATTGAACAACTACACTACACATCAAAAAAACCCAGGTGACCAGAAAATAAACCCTGCGGCTTAATGTTTTATTTTAAAACCTAAAAAGGTCATTTTTGTCAGTTTAATTGGCAAAAATATCGTTTAGCTGTTGAATCCCTGTGAATCCAGTTACTGCTTAGACACCAAAACTCAGAATCTGAGAGCTGAGAGATGTGTTCTGTGAAATAACTGGTGCATTCATTATATAAAAGGTATTTTGTAATTCTAAAACAGCATCATGCATCAAATGTAGAGTAACAGTACTGAAAATTTTAGGAAACTAATCGAATGAGGAAGAAGTGATCTTCATAACAACATTAGCTCTCTGAATTCAGGAAAAAAGAAGGGATTATCTAGCTGGTCACAGTTCTCAGGTAAATATGAACGTGAGTGATGAAGAAAAATCACAATGTATAGTTGTGTGTGATATTTAAAATGCTTTTTTCAAATCATCTGATTTATACAAATGGTTCTTTTCTCTTCAGTGCTAAAACTTTTGTGCTTGGAAATCTTGCCTGGGCAGGGATTTGGTTGGATGCTAGTGCCTTTTTGTTGATGTACTCGAAAGTAAAAGGGAGACAAAGTGTGATTGTAATCATTTGAATAGTGCTGTGGAGAGCCCTGATTTTATGTTTCATGGTTATTTACTGCCTGATTGGCCAGAATGGTTTTTCCTTGGTTTTAGTCTGGCTTTTTCTGTTGTTGGGGTTTTTTTTTTCAGTTGGTTTTGTTTGTTTTGTTGTTTGTTTTTTGTTTTTTTTTTTAATTGAACTGCAAAATAAGGGGCACCAGAGCACAATAAAAGGCGTTTCAAGCTTCTGGCAGTGCAGGCCACCTCGATTTTACCATCAGAATGTGCATTTGAAGTGGTTATATCTGTGTTTTTACTTTCTGTGCAGTTCATAGTTAACTCTGCTATCACCTGCATGCACATATTGATCTTGATAATGTCATCCTGTACTGGAGTAGTCTGGTGTTTAGTTTCTGGTTCTGGCCTGCTGTATAATTCATATTCCCCAGCAGAATGGTATTAGTGGAAAGTTATCCCATCTGAAGTGATGGAGTGTTTGCGCACGCTTAGTGTGAGGTATCTGTGTCCTGTTATCTCAAAGGGTTCTGCTGGCTCTGGAAGGCACTGGTAGTGCTGGTTGGTTAGATAAAAGAATTTTAAAAGAATTCTGGATTTAAAGTAGTTAATTGGAATCGCTGAACTATTCTAAGCCACGCGTTTGTTCTGCCACATGTTTCCAAGTCCTCCTTTGTCTGCTCTTTGGTCCAGTTTAAATTTGATCTTCCTGGATTTAAGCAACATCCCTCATTTGGAAAGAAAGACTTCCTCATGCTTCTGTTGAAATCATTAATAGCTTTGTTTTTGGCTTCTGTGAATTTCCATAACAGCTCCATAACGCAGGCAGCGATACTTCCTCAGAGCAGCGCGCTCGCCGATGGTCAGATTGTTCTAGCTTTTCCATTAGCCTTTTGGGCTTGAGTGATTTTTCAGATCTTAAAAAAAAAATAAAATAAAAAAATCAACAAACCCCAAACCCACAAGACTCTCTTGGGCTGCTGTATAGATCCCTCTTTCAGCTTCCAGACAATGAAATAACATCGGGCGGTTGCGTCCCCAGAGAAACACGCAAACTTCAGAGGGACGTAAGAAAAATCAAAGCTTAGACATACCAAAAAGAAAGGGAAAAAAAAAAAAAAAGCTCAACCACAACCTCCAAAACTGTAGCTAGTTTACAAGTTTTTCTGCAAGAGCTCGTTTCTTTGAGCTAATCACAGTTGTGAACAAGCCGATTGCGTGTCTTGGTTTTCTGCTGTTAGTTCCTTTACCTTATTTTGCGTGCGTGTGTTTAACAGGAGATACGTCAATACCGATTCACAAAATTAAGATACGCTCTTTCTATGTCATACTTTTGTTCAGGGAAGTTCCACCTGATTTCAAAGTTAGGAAGAGTAGAGAAGAGCGTAGAAGCCCACTGCGGAGCTGTGCTGGCAGCCAGGTGGAATTACGAAGGAACGGCGCTGGTCACAGGTAGGCCTTCAACTGGAAGTGAGGAAGTGTTTTGAAAACTGAAATAGCCAAAGAGCTGTTTCAAAATAAAGCCGTTTGGTTTTTTTAGTGCGCGGAGTTGACATGCCACGAAGAAATGGAAAGTACAAAAATCAAGTATTGTGTGAAAAATCGAGTATTAAAAAGTTAGGCCAAGTCAAGGCTTGCAATAAAATGCGTAGAATTCAAGTACTTCATTCTATGAGATAAACACAATAGAATGTTTTGGAAAAATAATTTCATCCTTGAGAAATGTTTAAGAGATGTAATCCTAAGTTTCCTAGTTTATATTCTATAGAATTTGAGTGAACAAACCTAAGTCTTTGAAGTGTTGACGCTTGTCTAGCTTGAAATTCTCATGGGAAGAGGGGAGATGGAAGCGCAAAATCAACAATATAAACGAAGTTAACTATGATAAGTTAATTTTTTACATCTTCATTATCACCTTGGTTAACAGAAGTTAATTTTGCACCGTTTGATTCACGTTGTGTTAGAAGAATGACTGTTTTAATAAACAGAAGATCTAGTAAAACCCATTTCTCTTGGAGTGATCCTATTTATTAGATGCTATCCTATTTATTTGAAAGCAAATATTTTCAATATCAGAGTGCTTAGATGGTTTTGTGAATGTTCTATACTTCAAAAAGGTGAATATTTGATTTTTATTTTCTTTTATTTGTTACAAAAATAGGTGCTAAGTTGATACATTTATATCCCTGCACATGGCATTTGGGGTTGTTCAGCCAGCAAAGTTTACAGAGGCCTCTTGAGCATCTTACGTGTTCCTGAGCTTCACTTTATTAATTAGTAGCTGTGATGTAGATCCTGCTGCAGTCTGACTCTTTATCGAGGCAGGGGGAGCCAGCTCCCAGTGTCTACATCTCTACGTGTCTTTTCGTCCTAAATCTTTTCATAATTAGTTGCTTTTGGCATTTTTATCAAAAACTTCTATCTTGATGTTGAGGGGAAGCTAATTAAATTTCCTGTGATAGACTTTTCTCCTTTATGGGATTTCTGTTGGTGTCAGGATTCTCTGCAGCCTCCTGTTGATCTAGCACAGCTGATTGCTTTGGACAAATTCCAACTCAGCCCAGAAGTACTGAAGAGATAATTTTGGATCTGCTTGTTTCCAGACTTGGTCTGACTTGAAAATGCTGCTTCAAGGAACTCTGTCTGGCATGTTCCTCTGAAATCCCAGAGGGGGTAGAAATATTGTTCTTTTTAAAGGCAGATTTGCCTCAGGAACTTCTCCAAAGGAAAAAAAATCCAAATTGTCTTTTCAAGCCTTATTCTTATTTTATTTTGGAAAGACTGCGTGACACTTGTGGGGACTGTGGGAATTCATCCCACATCCAAACAGTGGACTCAGAAGATCATCTGCTCTTACACCACAACTGTACTTTGAGGAAGAGTGAGTCGCTGATGATACTGGATCAGTTAAAATATACTTTATGAGGTTATTTTAACAGCATCAAATGTAGATAGAAAATGCAGAACTTGGGTTAGTTAAATACTGGTGGACTTTCTTTTCCCAGGAGCAGCTGCAGATAAGAAGACTATTGGGATTTTCAAAAGAGAGGGAGAGACTTGTTGATAATAGCAGAGCAGTCTTAAATATTTTTTCCTTACCATACTATTTACATCTTAAGAAGATGACATAAACAATATTTACCCATAAAAAGACCTGGACTTATTTTAATTCTAGTGTTTCCTAGGAAAATCCAAGTGTCGTGTTTGTTAGACTTTGTCTTGCCCTGAAGTTGATGATTTCTTTGATAACTTTACAGTTGGTGAAGATGGCCAAGTGAAAATCTGGTCTAAAAGTGGAATGCTGAGATCCACTTTAGCTCAGCAAGGTAAGTTAATTTTCTTCAAATTTCATCAGAACTTCTTCACGTAGGGTATTACGAAATGTATTTAAGTAACAGACCCTAAATCTGGCAGCAATGGTTTGTTTAAGGATCTTAAAGCCTAGGTAAATTTAACTAAAATTAAATGTAAATCATAGCTGAATACAGGGGGAACTGAATTTTTAATAAGATGACTATCTCAAAAAAAAAATAATTCTTCAAATTAAAAGTATTGTTGCAACATTTTTAGACAATAGTTTCAGTTCCACCTGAAGAATTCCAAAGAGGTTAAAGAATTCAAAATTTAAAAATCCAGTTTTTAATACCAAGCTACAGACTCTTAGGGTGGAAAAAAAAAAAATCTCAAAAAGCCTTGGAAGAATGCTGGAAAGATGGGAAGTGCAGGTAGGTTAGTTCCTCTGAACTTTCAAACTCGTAACAGCCCTTGATCTGTTGAAGCCAGTCACTAATTTAGTGTCTGCAAATCGTGCTGCTGAAGTTCTTTGTTGAACCGGGGCCGTGGAGACCTAACCTTGATCTTGGCTTTGTGAGTGCAGTTTCATGCAGGATTGCAGTTATGTGAGTCAATCTAAAATCACGTTGTTGTAAAGTGCAACAGTAGGAGCTGCAAAATACATATTTATACCAATGATGTTTGGTATTTTTTAAAATGCTCTCCTTTATAATCATCATTTCCAACGTTTTTGTGCTATTTCAGTAAAGATACCGAGTAGATCTTGTTTTTCAGACTTCATACATTCAGATCATGTGATCTTTTGACATTTTTTAAGAAACCACATGCACCTGGGGTTGGGTTAAATGTCAGACCTTTATCTCTTTCTAAAACAAATTATCTAAATTCTTTCAACCTGTTGAAGGCATTTTAACCACAGGAGAGAATGTAAAAATGTATTTCAATTCTGCTAAGGAAGTTCCTATTCAGATGTGATGGGTTTTTTTCACGCTGACAATGTTAAAAAGATAAGCCAACTGAACTGTAATTTTTGGAAAAAAAAAAACAGAAAGAAGCACACTCTCTTCATTATTTCTCTGTTGGTACCTTTTAAGAATTTGTAAAGTTTAATTGTACTTATGTGAGGTTTGATGAAGCTTAGAAAGTAAGGCATGTTCAAGTTTGAAATAGGCAAGCTGAATTTTCCTTGATTTCTCACAATTTCTGTTGTAGTATAAAAGTACAGTGGAGTCACCATGAAATAAAGCAGGAATCTTAAGATAATAAATAATAAACAGAATAAACAGAGTCTTAAGATAAGATCCTGTGAGGCTCAGAAACCCTTTAAACTTTCAGTTTATAGGATCAGATTCCCACAGAGCCCCCTTTAAGCTACTGACATGCCTGGGATCAAGAGAGGATTCTGCAGAAATTCTGTTGTTGAAGAGAGTTATATCATATTTGAGCTAATTTTTCACTTCCTTTATCATCTCCTTGAGAAATGGAAGGATTCCCATTGCTAACATTCCTTCTGCTTATTCCACTATTTGCATTAGAAATAAATTTTCAGGCTCATAGTGTTGGATGATGGTCCACATGCCTATTCCATCTTTGGATTTGTATTCCCTACAAAAACCTGACTGTATGTTTTTCCCTTTTTTAGCTGTGTCAGTACTTACATGGAGAGCTCTGGCTTCCTATCCTTCCATCCTGTCAATGTATGGAATAAAGATCGTTGTGACCCCATAGCCTCTACTGTAATGTTATGGCTCCATTTTTCTTGGAACCTGATCTCACTTCTTCATCCTTAGGTTATCTCAATATTCATCCTTTTGTTCCTTCTTTTCCATAAACTTGAAAGTTGTTTGTTTGGTTTTTTTTGGAAAAAAAAAAAGTATCCTTTGGGCTTCTAGCTAACACAGAATTCTCGAGTTGGATGTATAAAGTATTGCAGGTCCACGTGGTAAAGAAAAGTTGGCTCTACCAGCACAAATTTTTATGGTGCTTTGTAAACTGTCACTAAGATTGTTTGAGGTGAAGTCTGTGGTGCCACCTGCACCGAGTCCTTTGCAGCCCCAACATCTGGTTAGTAGGAGCTGTGCTGAGCCCACAGCTGCACAGCCCCACAAAATGTCTACTGCTGAGGTTCATAACCCTCAAAGTCCTCTGCAGTCAAAGGTATTGGTCAAGATGAAAATGAAGCAGGATGCAGGTCTGTCTTCCTCACTGCAGTGGAGATTATTCTACAGGGCCTCTTCTTTACCTTACCCCAGCAGTGAAGGTGACAACTTTGCTAATAACTTTGCTCCAAGGTCTGATAATCTTCTGGATCCACCTGAAGTATTTCATTGCTAGAGCACCTCCCTCGATCTAGGTAATTATTCTGGTGTCCCAGTCAAGGCAGGAGTAATTCCTTGTGGGAAATTCCTATTTTAAATCCACGAGAGGACGTTATTTCTGGTGCCACGAAAACTTACTTTGGTTTAAGAACATTTAGTGAAGGGCATCACCGTAACCTTTGTGAAAATACACAGAGATTGTGCAGACCAAAACAGTGTCTACTTAACGATGATGTTGCTTCTTCAGATCTTCTCTCAAACCACCTTTTCTGCTTTTTTTTCCTGCATTTTTTCAGGGAATATTTTTTCCTGAAAGTGTTTCTCCCCGATGCGCTTCGCCACAGTTTGTCTGCGCCGCTGAATTTCTCTTTCTGCAGGGACGCGCTGCGTTGGCAGTCGTCTCCCAGCCGAGTTCTTGTTAAGTGTAGAAGGAAATGAGTTAACTTAGCTCCTGCTGTTAAGCCCTGGAAATTGTGGTTAAGTAGTCAGCCATCATAAAAAAAAAAAAAAAGTTAAACATTTGGTTTAAATATAAAAGTCTTCTGATTGTTAAATCAGCATTAGTGCAGGACAAAAAAAAAGGAGGTTATTTGGAATTTCTCTACAGCTGGTGACAGAATTTATGTCGTTTTCAACAGAAATTGCTGCCAGTCAGAAAACAGCGAGTGCCAGATTTACTTAATATATGTTGGCTCTTCCTGTGGGTTGTCTTCTCTAATGGTTGATGAGTTTAAAAAAATAATTTACCTAATTCTCTGTTTCAAAGTAACCTAAATAAACAACTTTCTAAAAATTATATGAAGTACAAAAATATTTGGGAGCCAAGGCACCAGGTGTCAGTTTAGAGATTTGAGTATTTGGAAGCTCTAATCAAGCTTACTGTGTTGAATTGATGTGGCCATTAGAAAATCAGGATTTTCTTCAGAAAAAAGGAAAAGCTTAAGTGGTGAGATATGAGATGATTTTAGGAGAGTTGCTATAGCAGCTCAATCACTGAAGATCTCAATCTCATCACAATATTCCCATGAGTAGATATTCTTGAGTCATTTTTTTGAGATGGAGCTTAATATGTTGAATGTGTCTTTGAAAATTTTACCCTGTAAGAGCATTTCTTAAGCCTTTGAGTTTTTTTTTAATTACCATAAATTAAGGATATATACTAAATGGTTTCTTTGATCAATTTTAATTCATTTGATACTTAGTTGAAATACGCTGAGCCCCCGCCAAGTGCAGATCTCTGAGAATTTAGGCAGGTTTATTTCCATTTTCCTCTTCTAAAATGATAAAATTGTCAAACACCACCATTCAGGCTGTAACGGTTGCTCTTTCTGAGATCTCTTATTTCCCAGCCTGCACTTTTGGAGTCCGATTCCAGTTGTGTTAACGTAGATGTGCCATTTCTGGGCTTCACCGGGGTCTTCTGCCCACCCTCCAAATCCATTCCAGAAGGAGGTGGATCTCCCTCAGGTCCTGTCTTGTATCTCTAAGTTCCACATGAGTATCTTGGAGCGCCCTACGTGCATCGTACGGCTTCGGTTCCTTGTCTTTAGACAACTGAATCCTTTCTTCGGAGGCCTCCTTTCTGCCAGGGAGAATATTAAATAAAAACAGAAGTGTGAAACAAGCCTTTGCTTTCTAATTTTGGAAGACCTGCAAGCAAATCTTGCAAAAAAATAAAGAGAATGGTCTGACAGGGTTTATTACCCAGCCTCCCTCTTTGCAGTTTTGGATGCAGTGTAATGCTGAGGCTGTGCTGGAACTTACTGGCCATTGCTACAGGGCTCCTACTGGGATAGAAATCAATGTTTGGACATGCTCTTTATTTCACTTTCTTAGTTTTATTTGCAAGGAATCAAGTAGTGTAATGCTTTTGATTCTTCTTCTTCTTCAGGGGAGACTAATCCTGTCAAGTACTATGGAAAATATTGGCATATCTGATTTTTTTTTTTTTAAATTTTTTTTTCCATGGATGCTTTTTCCATATACTTTTTTACTTTCTTTCTATTTTCAAAAAAAGGTCATTTGAAAACTGCAACATAACATGATTTTAAAGCCAACCACTCAGCTTTAGTGTAGATACATCATTCTGGAATCTGCAAGGAAATGTTTTCAGTTAATTGGGAAATATCTGTGAAGTCTGCAGGCCACTCTTTCTGGGTGTATTTGTTGTCTTTTGTTTGGGCAGTTGCCGGTGTAAGGCATGTTTGGGTTTTTTGTATGTGCAGCAAAACAAAAATAGGTGTTTTGTTAGAGACTTAATTATGGAGCCTGCACATCTTACGAAGGATAATTTGAGTGCAGTACAAAACTTTTTCTACTCCCTGTGAGAAGGGCTATTTTCTGATGTCTATTGATAAATATTAGGATGTGTCGTCACATTGATTTTCTGTCTCTCTCAACTGACAATTGTGAATAAAATTGCAGCAGAGTATAAAAGTTGAAGTGAAAAATGCAGCTATTACTGTTGGTTTTGTGGAGCTGTCTGAAACTGTTCACTTGAAAACAGTGTCATAAATTAACAGCCTGGTAAATGGCTGCAGATAGTAAACTTTGAGAAAATTTCAATATTAAAATCACATTATAAAATTGTTAGGTGGTGTTGGACCATCTCCCTGAGTTGCTGGGCTTACTTTTGATACACCTGTTTGTTGGTTTTAAATTCCATGTTGGTCAGCAGCACAGATGGTGGTCTCATCGTTGGATTGGGTATTTGTTTGTGGGTATTTCAAGGTAAATCTGAAATGGTTTTGTAGGCATTTGTAGGAAGTGTCTACAGTCTAGAGAGCAAGAGAGAAGATCTGAAGGTTTTACAACTGGGCGTCTGTGTATTGGTCAGTTGGGAAGAATTAACATTTTAATACTGAATGAAAGCTGCCATAATGCTGCTGAAACTTCAAAGCCCATGAAGGGCTTTTTTTGGATAGAATAGAAAAAATGTACAAATGGAAAGGGCAACGCAAATCTTTGCAGAGTCCCAGTTAACCGGGAGCCAGGGGATCAGTACATCAAGGTGGGAGGGAAGCACTTGAAAGGTGACCCAAAGGTGAGGACAATGTCATCTTATTTCGCTCAACTGTATCTTGGAATAAATTAGTCAGATTTTTGTTTTAAGAATGGGGGAACCAAAACGATTTGGAGAATAAGTGTGAGATTCAGCGAAGCTATAGAAGTAAAATTTTCTGATTACAAAGATGATTTGATGGAAGAAGAAATCTTCTAATAAATGGAAGAGACTTCTCTCTATGTGTTTTTGTAGTTTAGTGAGTTTTCTTCATCCAGAGAGGGTTTTAGAGAGAACATGGAATGAAGAAGCAAGTGGTAGATGTAGTTGGAGTCAGCTGGGGCAGACCTTGCATTAAAATCAGTAGGTCTGAAGGGGGACATTGAAATCATGGATAGGTACAGGATGAGAAAAGGAGATACCTGTGGCAATCGGGATATCAGGCCCATTTTCAGTAACCCAGGTGTACTATTGGACGAGCCATCAATTTTATTTGTTTTTGCACAGAGCTAATTTGTTCAGAGTGAATTTAGAGTGGCCCCATTGACAGTGAAAGGCATTTGATGGTTTGTTCAAGTGAATTTGCCAAGACTTCTCTCTATGTGTTTTTATTTCCTTGAGGAGACGTGGAAGGGAATGCAGCATGAGCTGAAGCCTCTGGAGTTGTCCTCCTGGGTTGTGTCTGTCTCTTAGCCATGGGGACAGCAGTATCTAAATTGTGAAATGGACCTGTAAACGTGGTCTTCAGTGCAGTCAGATGAGTGTGGAGGACAACTGGCTGCCCCTAGCTTGGCTTTCTCCCACTCCTAAATTTTTTGATGTATGGTTTTAGTTCATCAGTTTGAAGTGGCTATAGCAGCTTCTGCATCATTTGACCACAAAATTCATAAGAAATGTTTTCTTTCTTTCCTTCTGTCTTCAGGAACACCAGTGTACTCCGTAGCCTGGGGACCTGACTCGGAAAAAGTTCTCTACACTTCAGGGAAGCAGCTGATTATTAAACCCCTCCAACCAAACGCTAAAGTTCTGCAGGTACCATCAACAGCTAAAGGTTGTCTCACACTTCCATCTGAGAACCTTTTGCAGTTATCTAGAATTTTGCTAAACATAAAATTCTTGTGCTAAAATTTTCTATGCAACACGTGTACCCCTCATTTCTCCCCTTTCTTTTTACTTTTTTGGCGAATAAGGTGATTGTTCATTTCTCTAAACTGAAAAAAAAAAAAAAGACAATTTCTGCTGTGGATATTCTTCAGGCATGTGATGAAGCCTTTCCCTTTTTGTAAAGAACACCCCAAAAGATGGAGAAACCTTTCCCTTTAGTTACCAAAAGGCAGAAAGATACAGAAGCAATTGTTGAGAACATGCCTTTAGTGCAGATTGTTATGCTTTCAGTCAGGCTGGATTTACTTTATTTTTTCTGTAGACGGGATGACATCTGTGCCTTTGTACTGTTGGAAACCTCGATCTCTGTTGGAGTCTATGAATGCTAGAAAATGATGAATGATAAATATTAAAAATAGAAGTTGTCACACTTGCTGCATCTAGATTTAATTCATTATTTTATTTTTTTTTCCATTTCAGTGGAAAGCCCATGATGGACTTATTTTAAAAACTGACTGGAACTCCGTTAATGATCTTATTCTTTCTGCAGGTGAAGATTGTAAATATAAGGTTAGTACTACTTAACTTCTATGGGGAAACTAAATGACCAAAAAAGATACTAGACATTCTGACATTTTCTGATTCTAATGATACTTGGAAGCTCAAAATTAAAGGAGAAGTCTTTCAGTTTTCAGGGAAAACTTGTTGCCCTAAGTTGTAGTGTATGTAAATACATACATTTAGTAGCATAAAATCAGAAAGTTTTATTTCAAATAGGTAAAATGCAAGTGAAACAAACTCCAAAAGGAAATTGTGTAGAAATGATGACTTGAAATAACATGTGCTAGGACATATACTGTAAAATGTAATGACACATAAAATCAGAGGAGATAAAGCTGCTGTTTCCTATTGCAGGAGCGTTAGTGAATCCCTTAGGAATTTTTTTGATTAGCATATTCTGTATCCAAAAAAGAAAGCACATATTGTCTTTCTTCCCTTAAGTAGGAACTTACCTTTAATTGTTTTGTATGTTGGGTCTACCATTCCCTATGTGTATAGTGGTTGTGATAAAAAATATGTGCAATTAAGAAATCTATAAAAAAAACCTCACATCATCAAAGTGTTCAAATCAAATGATTTCACTCAGTGAACTGGCCTCTTGCTATTCTCTCGATTTCAGGCTCTGGAAATTTGCAGAGGTGCAAATAGAATAAAGCTTGTGGTTATTTTACAGGCTCACAGTGATTTGCAGGAAACAAACCTCATTCGTTCAAAATATTTTATACAGAATAGCAGAGCAGCAAAGCAAAGTCTATTGCATTAAACAAACCAATACTGATTAGGAAAAAACTTCAGTGAAAAGTAAACTGTAATAGATGTGGGTTTTCTTCTTAAAAGAAAAGACAGTGTGATAATTTTGAGAGTTGATTTCTGCAACTCCTGCAATCATGAGGGAAAACAACTTTAGAGTAAGTAACAATACACCCAACTTATGTTCATCTAGCTATATATTTAATTTTTTTAAAGGTTTGGGACAGTTATGGGCGGCTACTGTACAGCTCACAGCCCCAGGAATATCCTATAACGTCTGTCGCTTGGGCTGTGGATGGAGAATTATTTGCTGTGGGGTCTTTTCATACTTTGCGTCTCTGCGATAAAACCGGAGTAAGTAACAACTCTGAGATGTGGCAGGTGTGGAATTGTACAGGGTTATTGATAATGCAGCCAATATTCCTGAGGATATATCTGGTCAGGTGGGTATTTGTCTTAGCAAAGTCTAAGTGTGAATTTCTACTGGGTGCATCTAAGATATTTTCTTCTTGATCTGCTTAACTGCGCTTCTAAATATGTTTTATGTTGGATAAAATTTTTTTATAGTATTTTTCCTTTCAGGACATTACATTTTTCTGTGTGGTTTTTTTTTTTTAGCTTTTCTCCTTAAAAACACAAAAGAGTTTACAATTATCTCCTGTAAGGCAAGCCTAAAACGCACTTATTAACCATAAAAAGCAAAGGAGCATATATCTTAAAAAAGAGGTAGAACAGCAATGTCCTGTGGTTTTATTATTTAGGTTGTTTTCTTCAAAAAGCTACTAAGAATTGAGCTCACTAGAAGCTCACAAAATGCAGTTGTCAGACATTAGAATTAAGGCTAAAGCAAGTAGTAAAAAAGAATATTCTTGTTTCTATTTCTGATGACCAGACCAGGCACAGGTTTTTCCAGCTCCAAACATACTTGTAATCCTCTCATGTGAGCATCTCTGTTACTTCTTAACTGTTGGGAGAGAAGAAAGGCTTCTAAAGGCTTTGTTTCTTTTATTTTATTTTATTTTATTTTATTTTATTTTATTTTATTTTATTTTATTTTATTTTATTTTATTTTATTTTATTTTATTTTATTTTATTTTACTTCTTTACTTGTAGCTTTACTCCCAGCTTATTATTGTTGACCAGGATTGTGAGGTTTTTTTCAATTTGGTCCCCAGTTAAAATTAATTTAATGCCATTTCATCCAACTTCCTTGATACTCTAAATTAGCCCAGAGCCCCAGTTGACCTGATTGTCTCTCTGGTTTTCCTGTGGTTCTGCAGCTGTTCAGACTCGTGTTGCATCAAACCTTGCTGGTTTGGGACTTTTATTGTCTTCTTCTCTTGTTTTTGTTGCTTTTTTTTGCTCAGATTGGAAAATCACCATTTGCTGTGGTGTTTTTTGGCATCTGCAGTAGAGCATGGTTCTCCTTACCCTGAACTTGGACTCTGTATTTCAAGTATTTTATTGATTTTTATTTTAAGAAGAGCGTTAAAAAAATGAAGAGATGCAGGATAAGATCTCTGAATCTTCATATTTCACTTTCTATATTGATTCTGGTTTCAGTGATGTTTGCTGACAAAAGTAAGTGTCATCTGGGCATTAAATTTGAAGCAGGGATTGCTTCTGTTTGCTGTACCTTTTTCTCTTACTTGCTTTGAAAAAATTCTCATGCCCCTTAATCTGTGTAAGTAAAATTGGGTGATAATTATCTTGAAGGAGTTTTATATAAAGCAATTTATAATTATATCTGTATTCGACTACATTATGTAACCCATATTGATTTTAACAACCAGTCCAGTCTTTCACATTTTCTTCTTAAAACAGCACTTGAAAACATGCCTTCTTCTTCCACCACCACTTTCCACCCCCTTTCTGAGCACCAGCAGCACTGAGCTATATCAGCAAGTGGTAAACCCAAATAAACTACACTTTTGTGGGGGTGAGGCCAACAATTTAAACTGCATTTTGCACTCAATACGGATTTTTTGCTTAAATGTGGCAAAAACTGGTGCAGCAGAAAAGGAAGAAAAATACTGCGTTTCTTTTTCTGCTGTTATGTCTGCTGGTTTGTAGCATATAGCTTTTGTTTCCAGTCCCCTGGGCCTTACTGGTTTTATTATGTAATATAATTAACTGTAAGTATGGCTCCAACTCCTGCTAGCTGAAAACTGTAATTTTTTAAACAGCCTTTAATGTTGAACAGGCTCGTGGCCTCTGATGGAGATTTGCATGCAGATAGGTTTCTTTTTCTCATCAAATTAAGGGGTCTTTTACCTGGTTTATTACTCAACTCTTAAAGAAACGAATTCATGTCCAGTAGCTAGTGCCAGATGCTTTTGTCTGTTTAGCTGCTAGCCACGATAATTTATCAGCTTCAAAAGCCGTCGTTTGTCATGAAAGTTTCTTTCCTGACATTGAATGTAAATAGTTACTAAAGAAATCGCTTTGCTACTAGTGAGGGGAAAGGAAGAACGATTCACATACCACCAGAGTGATGGAGTTTGAAGAGAACCAGACCTGCCTTTTACTGGTCAACATAGACATTTTTATTATGTCTGATGTAATGGAGCTGTATTGGCAAATTGCTCCTCAGGGAGCCATCAGGCGATATATATATATCATTAACTCTTCTCTAGCATATGTGTTCAGTTTGGGGACATAATTAAATTAAATTCTCTTTGTCTACGTTCTAGTCTCCTTTTCTTTCTACCTAGATAATTTGTTCTAGCAGCTTCATGTTAAAAAAAAAAAAAAAAAAGGCTGCAAATCTAATAGTAACTTTTAGAAGTTTTGTTTTTTTAATTAAAAAATCCTTTTTCCTCTGATAGCATCTTATATATAGAAGAAATTCTTAGGACTATCCTCCAGAATACCGAGCAAAATCTATCAAATGTTGAAATTTGTTGCCTGCTTTAGTTTCCATGATCACCGCAGTGAAGGCCAAGATGAATTTTCAAGTCTCTGTATTAAAATATAAAGCGAGATTTATTGATGGGTAGACTTTAGCCTTCCTGATGTTCGCAGCTCTTCAGAATTTAATCACTCAGATGGAGGGCAGTGCTTAAAAAGTTCATTTATGTAAGCTATTTCCTGTGGCTCTGCGTGCTTCCCTTGACATTACTGATCAGGTCAAAATATTTACACAGTAAGAGATGGTAAGAATGACTGAAATTCACTGATTTCCTCCTTCCCCACTCCACTCCCACAGAAGTATCTTCCAAAATGGCCCGTACCCATCGGCTCCGAAGGCAGGTTGCTTTCCCAGTGCCTTGGAGAGGGTAGAAGGAGAATTGATAGCAAAACTTCCAAGTGAAGCACTGACCAAATGAATCCTTTCAGAATTGCCAGCAAAAAGTTAGCAAAGATGGACATAGATTTATATTTTAATAACTCTGAATATATGTGTGCATCATTTTGAGATGTTTTAGATTGTCTTCTGTTAGTGATTTATTTACCCTTCGTGGGGTTGATCAGTTTGAATTGATTCTTGGTTCTTGTCTTTTTCCAGAGTAATTGTGCTCTTCTCATTGAACTTTTTTTTTCCTAGTGATGTTTATCTACAATCTCTTTTCTTGTGTCATTTGATGTTTGTTTCACTGCTTCCATCTTGCCCTTTGATTTGCTTTTATCTTGATTTCACCCCTACCCATAGCAAGTGCTTTGTAATGAAAGCAATTCTCTGCAGAAATCTGTGAGTTCATGCTTTTAAATGATTATATACGTTCTACAAACTTTCTTTTTTTATTACAGAATGAACTGTGACCATTTTACCAGAGAGGTAGTTTGCATATTTACTGATTCTTTTATACATGGCTTTTCATATTCCATGGCTTACACCATGGCATGTCTAATTTTGCTAGAAATTCTGTAAAAACATTTGGAAAACATAATAAAATTCTGGGAATATTGCCTAATATCTATAGAAAATAAAGGAAAACATTCTGCAAGTGGAGCAACTACTCCCCACACCCCACCCCATTCAAAACAAGTGTGAATATGGTGCTGTGGCTAAAAAATATTTTGACCTGTAGTAACATGTTTTTATTCAGCTTTTTATCAAAAGGATACAGATTTGAAGTTAATGAAAGTTGATTACAATAATTTGATGCCCAAGGTTGTTCATATGTTAAATAGTTAGCAGTGTTGGTCCTCTTTTTTTTGCCTTGTTTAAACTATTGACAAATGATGGGGAAAAAAAATCTATGAATTTTTCAAGTACAGTGTGACAGGTTTTTACAGAGAAGTTTTGAAAATCACTTAAGTGTTTAGCATGAAAGGCCTGATTTTCACTCAGGACAGTAAATCGTGCAACTATTGTAAAATTAACATAATTTATCCTTTAAATTAAATATTAGACAAATATAAAAAAGAGGGCAAGATTTTGAAATTGAATTTACAGAGTGCATATGTTTTCTTATTATTCTGCCAGTGCTGAAATGTCCCTAAGTAGAGCAGTATGAAAACCCAAGTAAATCTGTTTTCTGTAGAGTTCCAACGAGCTTTGATCCCATTACATTTAATTTTAGTCTCAGTTCAGAAGTTTTAGTCTCGTTTCAGAGATACACATTTGGCAGTGTAACAAAAATAACGTGGGGGTTTTTTTTTCTGCACTGTCTCTATTTCATCTGCCTTTATTAACAGTCGTGGTCCTGAATTCTTTGTAGGTTAATAAAAGGAGAAATATTCCAGAGAGGTTTCCCATGGAGTGAAGTCGTTGAGCAATTCTTTGCAAGTTGGCATATTTTAATTTATTGGAATTGGCCAAATGTTAACTTCTGGAAGAAAATGAAAACCTGTGACTCATCTATGGAAGTAATAATTTATTTAAAGAACTACATCAGTGGTTCAATTTCTAAGGTTAAGAACTGATACGGGACAGTTTGTCATCCTGGTTTTCATTCTTGGGTCTAATAATTGTGAGAATGCGCTTGGATTGCAGGGGAATTTTTGAGAATTTCCCTCTGCCTGTTCTTCTAAGGCCCAGCCTAACGCCTCACCTGGAGGCCGTGCCTTAGTTCTTGATAATTCACATTCGTTATTTGGGTCCAGTCCAACAAAAGTTTAAGAAATCAGCAGAAATCCTTCATAGTTCTGTATTTTATTAGTTGTGTCGTGGATAGTTTCTCCTTTTCAGGAAAATTGCCCTATATTTGCGTGTAGCTCCGGATTTCCTTACCTCCGGTTACACGTATTGTCTCTGGCTTGTCAAATGTTTTTTTGGATTCCTGTGTGGTAGGAATTAAAAGCTCAGTAAGTCTTATATTGTAAAATATAATTAAATTTTATACTCGGGAAAATATCTATATGTGTGGGGTTGTATATAGACAGACATATTTCCCACCAGCTAATTCCATAGATGTGAGCATATTCAAGTGTTTCTAATGCACCAAAGTGTGGATTTGCTTTGGATAATTGATTTTTATAATCTCGTAAGCTCCAATTTGCCTTCCATTACATCAGAAAATTAATAGTCATTTTCTGATGGGAAGCTTCTGGGCAGTTTATACTAAAGTGTCGGTTGATCCCTCGGAAGTGGTGAGAGCTCTTTGCCAGCATTTAATGGCCATTCAGGATATATTTTCAGATTAGTGCTGAGGTAGCTGACGATGTGAAATGTCCTATGGGGCACAAGGAAAACTGAGCCTTCATTTTAAAAAGAAAATAAAATTAATAGAGGGCCTCAGATTCAGAGGACCTGAAACTTTCAGATATCAGAAAAGACTCTTTCTTGACTAAGTTTTTTCAAACTGTCGGTGCTGTGGTTTTATGTGGACAGTCATTCTTAAGTGATTGCACTCTGTCTAGAATTAATAACAAACTAGAACCTTCATCTTGAGTCTTGGAGCATCTATATTGTACCTGTGAAAGACTCTTCCTGGGAAACCGAGTTCTCTGAATTGAAATAATTTCATCCACATCTCAAGAGCCTTCTCCCTTTCCATGCAGGGAAGTCAGACAGGATTGGATGACTCTAGTAATCATCTTTCCTACTACATTGTGTAATCAGAAAAGAGAGGGTTAGGATATTGTTCTTATGTATTTATTTAACATAATGGTACTTTTATAACTATTTCTTTTTGTTCTTGAGTTCATTGAATTTAATGAAAAATTAATTATGACACAGAAAAAATAAAAGCCACACAGTAATACCAAAGTATAATATCGTAGCTAACGTGAGAACAATGTTCATAATCATTCCTCTAATCATATTCATACCTCTTTTTTAAACTCAGTGTATCTAGGAAATACGTAGCAGCCATTTGTTGGTTTGGTTTTTTTTTAAATTGTTCCTTTTTTACAGCTGGAGAGCTAAATGCTTTTTATTATAACATTTTGTGTACATGATAAATGTCCCAGACATCTGCCGGCAGTATGAATCAGTGGAGTGGTCTGAATTATACTGAGAGCTTTCAAAAATAACCGGACAATAAAGCTTTGTACTTGCTTTATATATTAAAAAAAAAAAAAATTTTAAAAAAGTAGGTTGTAATCTGGAAGTATTTTACTATTTCAGCAACCTGAAAAAAAAGAATTCTGTTTTGGAAAAAAAAAAAAAAAAAAAAGACTTCTGGTTTAAAAAACTGCCAAACATTGCTTTTGGAAGGATATCCTCTCAGAGCTGCAGTTTATCTGCTGTGCATAAAAAAGTAGCACCAAAGCCACATTCTTCAAGCTTCTTAAACTGGTTCTTAGCTGGTGGCTCGATGCACCTTTATTATTCATGCTGACTGGTGGGGAGGTTCTTCCTCTAAGGGAAATGACCTTAGAAACAGCCTGGGCTGTTTGGGAGGATCCCAGTATTCGGTTTTGAAATAGTACTGCTTCTTCAAACCGTTCTCAGATAGATAACATCTGGCCAGCTGTGAAAAATATGTCTCAGATGTGGGACACTTCGAGTGTTCCCTGAGTCCGCTCGTTGTGATCATTCGTCCTAGAACCTCAAGAGCTCGCTCATTTGCCATAGAAGGCTGTCAGACGTAGTTAAATATTACACTTTTAATTACTATGGAGTGTTTGATATGGATTTCATCCTGTTGGGACAGAAGACTGAGTAGGTTATGGACTTTTCTCCAGAAATTACAATTACCTTCCCCAAGTGCGGATCCTGCGGGCGGCGAGTGGTGTGTCTGGCAGCCAAGACGCGTAGAAGCCGAGGCCTTCACGTTGAACGCTTGAAACTGGAAAGTCAGTCAGTGCTGACATTGTCTTTCGCTCACCCTGATGTGTGTAGGCAGGAGAAGAGCCTCAACCCAGGAGGTCTTCTCACGGAGCACAACTGGGAGGTTGAATTTCAGCCCGTTGTGTCTCCTTGCTCTTCAACATTTAGGGCTGACCCCTTTGGTTTACTGCGATTGTTGTGATTTCGTGTCGTATAAATCATTGGAAGACTTTGTGTGAGGGGCTTGGTGTTTCTTGGGTTTTATGTGTACTGCAAAAGAAATTAGAAGGTGAAATGTGTTAGAAACATTAGGTGAGTATTTTCTTCCAGCTCCCTTCCCTTTGGTACAATATCATGTATCCAAAAGTCACGAGAATCCGATGTCTACGTTTAACTGTAATCACATGGGTTTTTTCTGCTGATTTGAGTCTTAAAATTTCAAGTGATTTGAATTGGATTTAGATAGTTCTTCAATTGCTAAATCTGTTCTAAAATATTTTATTACACAGTTCCAAAGAGGCAATAGTTGAACTTTGTTTATTCTTTTAAAACCTCTTTTTCCTAAAAAAGTCTTTCTAAAAGTCCATAAAAAGGGTTATGTCAATTTTGTTGTCATCCTCTTTCAGGGAAACACTTGTTTGGAGGTTCAGGATGATTTAGATGAGCTGTAGTTCTAAGATGCAAGAAATAGAAAACAAGTGTCTCAGTCAGAAAATTCTAGTTTTTGTCACAAATGTATTAATGAGGATCCAGCTAAACTTTAGAGGAGCCTTATACAGAAGACTGGGGGAATTTAAGAGTAAAGTTCTTCACTGGAGGAAATTTCAAGATAGAAAAGGAACAATATTAGATTTAGTGCTAAATAAATGTAAAATGCTCAAGTACGGGTACTTAATTTTTACCTAGTGATGGTTTGGATTTAGGAATGACTAAGTGCACTTTGAATGTATTGTGACTAGATAACTTTTGCCTGATGTACTTCAGGCATCGTGGTGTTTTTAATTTCTGCCATACCTGATGCTTTCCCTTTTTGTATCCCAGTTTTTCAAGAGTCTGACTTAAAACATCTCTTTGGTTTGCTTAGTCAAGCTCTAATAAAGTTAATTCGTTGATGCTTCTTTAAATTTATAACCCTGCAAATCTGTTTTTGACGTTAAATCATTTCCAAAAAATACCCCAAAAAATTAAGAATCCTTTTCTCCCTTTTTTTTTTTTTTTTTGCAAGTGGTCTTATGCTTTAGAGAAGCCAAACACTGGTAGCATATTTAACATCGCTTGGTCTATCGACGGCACGCAGCTCGCCGGAGCCTGTGGAAATGGACACGTCATTTTTGCCCATGTTGTGGAGCAACGCTGGGAGTGGAAGAATTTTGAAATAACCTTAATTAAGAGGAGAACCATGGAGGTAATGTTCACAGTTCAGAGCTGTGCATCCTGATTACTGGCTTTTTAAGTTGGGGTTTTTTTAAATACAAGAATGGGAATTTTTTAATCCTTCCAGGCTGCCTGGGACAGGAGTGGAGGCCCCATCCCTGAGAGATTTTTCTTGCTGCTGACGGACAGGATTTAGTGGTGCCCTGGCAGTGTTGGGTTAACAGTTGGACTTGGTCTTAAAGGTCTCTTCCAAGTAAAACAATTCTATGATTTTTTAAATTTTTTTTTTAAATGTGTATACCCGACTGAAAACATTGAAGATCCTAAAATGACCAGAGTTAGCAAATGGTGTAATTAATTCCAATTTGTAGAGATCAGTTCTTTATCTGATCTCTACAAATTTTTAGTATTTTATCCTCCAGAAAAATGCGAAGCTCATTCGAAGAGCATCTGAAATGAACTGTGAGAGGCCACTTAGAAGAAAGAGACAATTTCACGCGTAACGAAAATATTTATGCGGAAAACAATACAAATACATTGGCCAAACCCTGTTTCCCTGTTGTTCCCTGAAGCTCAGATGAGTGGTGCTGTCTTAAGGCATTTCCAAATTCATTTGGTGGCCGACTGTCATAATGTGCTTTTCTGCACCACCTATTATATCACAGCCTAGATTCAGATCTTCCAAAGCTGCAGAAATTTGTCATATATCGTATAACGTCCATCAGGTACCTGCGTGGTGCTTCCAGCTGAGTTCTGAGCACCCGGCGTTGACCTCAGGGGGAGCTGCCAAGTCTCAGCACTGCTGGAAATGAAACAGGCCCCTACATGTGGTTTCTGGAGCTTAAGTTTAGCATCCTTCTTTTCAAAAATCTTGGCCTGTATCCACGTTTAGGTTACCAAATATCTGGGAATTAATACAAAAATATGAATTTTTTTACCTTCTAATTTGTCCTCTGTGTTCCCAGACACTGACTCACAACGTTCACTCTCTGGACACTGGGATAATATAAGATTTCCATCCTTACAAATTTTCCAAATTACACATTTGGTGTTGGACACCAGACCAATACTTTCAATATCGAAGTCAAGTTTCTAAATTCCTAATTAGGCCCTTAAATGTTAGTGTGTGTGGTTTTTCTTTTTTTCCCCTCTTGATTCTTTTTCATGTTGAATATGTAATTGGGAAAAGTTGTAACAACAGAAACGCTGTATTACAATTTGCTCCGGTGGGTGGGATAACATGAGTCAGTGTCTGGGAACACAGAAGACAAATTAGCAGGTAGAAATTCATATTTCTCCTTTCATTCCCAGACAGCGACTCGTAACAGATGGGCTCTGTGAATATTCTCCAGGGTGTTTGAATATGCAAACAACTGAGGAAGTATAGCTAACCCGGATTCAGGAGTAATTTTTAATTTTTATTATTTTATAGTGATTTTTTTTCCTGTATTATTTATGTAGGAAAAAATTTCCCACAAAAAAAAGAGTTCTAGATTCATTCTTATTTTCTGAGTACTACAATAGCTGAGTGAGTTAGGGACGTATTCCTGTGGTGGACATTGCAATTAATATGTTTTTGGAGATGGTTTCTAGACTTTCATAATAATTGAGATCCGTCCTTGTTTTGCAATTGGTTGCGTGAGGGAGAAAATCAAAATGAAGTTACCACCCTCAGGATGGTGACATCTTCAAAACAAAACACCAACCAACCAATCAAACAACCTGTTGTAAGATTTAGCTCAGGTTTAGCAGCCTAAAATCTTGGAGCTCAAAAATGGGTGTCGGTTACAGGCAAAATGTAATTTTCTTGGAAAATTGTCTTTTGAGCAAATTCTCACAGAAACGGCAAAGGCACAACCTGCTCCCCAAGGCCATCTCCTCAATTTCCTTTACTTCCAAGGACGGTAACATTAAAATAGATGCTATTTGGCTTCTAGACAATATATCTTTATCCAAATCTTGGATATTGAAGAATTGTTTTGATGGAATCACTGAAAGGTTAGATTTCTAACGTTTCAATCAGCAGCAACTGAACATCGAGTCCTAAAGCGGGCACTTCAGACATCCTCGGTCTCGGATGACTTCCTCAAGCTCTCGTGTAATAGTGTGCTTACACCTTACGTATCCCAAATACACAGCAATTACTCCTTCCTTTTAAGGAACTCCATCCAGCTCTTCAGGAATTATTCATTATTTATTCAGAGTTTATAGAACCTTTGGATTTACGTTTTCGCCAGTGCTGTGAAAGTGCCTGTTCCCACATAGGGATCTTCTCCTAGTGGCATTGTAGTATCAGCAGGTACTTACACTAAGAAAACATTTCACTGGTTAGATTCCATTTCAGGTTTTGTTCTTTCATTCAACCAGAATTTTCTTCTCCTCAGGTGCACAACGTCGTTAACGACGCCGTGGATTTGTTGGAATTCCGTGACAGGGTCATCAAGGCCTCTTTGAACTACGGGCATTTGGTTGTTTCAACTTCTCTTCAGTGTTACGTGTTTTCGTGAGTGATACAAATCCATCAAGCTTTCTCAAGTTAATCTAACTGTTGTAAGAGAGCAGCAGAAGCTTTATTGGAAGTACAGTAGTTTATGTATTTTTTTGATTGAAATATTTGATGGAACCTAGCGTCACCTACAACAAAATATATGTGGAGTATAGTTGCCCTCCCTCATCATTCTTTCTTTCAGCTTCTTTCTGGTGCCATCATAGAATGGTTTGGGTTGGAAGAGACCTTAAAGATCATCCAAGCCCCCTGCCATGGGCAGGGACACCTCCCACTAGAGGCTCAGAGCCTCATCCAGCCTGGCCTTGGACACTTCCAGGGATGGAGCATCCACAGCTTCCCTGGGCAACCTGGGCCAGTGTCTCGCCGCACTCACTGTAAAGAATTTCCTTCTAATATCTAATCTAAATCTACCCTCTTCTAGCTTAAAGCCATTTCCCCTCATCCTACAGCTACAAACTCCTGTAAAATAGTCGAACCACGGTTCAGAAGTAGTTTCAAAATATGTTTGTTTTCTATAAATATGATTTATGATGACTTTTTTTTTTTTTTTTTTTCTATAGAAAACAATATGAAATGTTCTGCCATCCAAANCAAAGAATTGGAATACCCCCTTGATCTTTGACCTGAAAGAAGGAACAGTTAGTTTGATTCTACAAGCAGAAAGGTAACTCGCTTCTTGCAGTGCTCACTGGTCAATGTGCATGTCCTAAAATTGAATTGTATAACATTAAACACCCATCAAAATATTAGAAATTACAAAAAGTAGATGGTGTTGGTGAGGTGCACGTAATACAGGCTTAGCAGATACGTTTGCCATAGCTCTGTGATGGTGGTAAGGAACCTTTTTCATGCATCAAAGTATGTTTATACTCTTATTTATGGAAGACAATAGGTCTTCTGACATCTAGGAGTTTTTAATCATTTGTATTACTTTTTTGAACTGGAATATATCTTATTTAAATTATAAAAATTATCTTTGGTCTCCGTTTTTTATTAAAAACATTGCCAGGTATGCCAAATAAATAATTTCATTTTTCTTTCATACTTGTATTTGCAAGAAATGACTATTTTTTCTCAGTTTAGTGATTTAATTTTTTTTGTTGGTTTTTTTTTGTTTGTTTGTTTGTTTTGGGTTTTTCTAGGCATTTTCTTCTTGTAGATGGTGGAGGAATTTATTTATATTCATATGAAGGAAGATTAATTTCCTCTCCGAAATTTCCAGGCATGAGAACAGACATTTTAAATGCCCAGACAGTATCTCTGAGTAATGATACTCTAGCAGTAAAAGACAAAGCTGATGAAAAGGGTAAGTTCACTGTTCCAATAGTTCCATGTTTGCTAATAAGTCACTTTAAGGTTTCCATTATCTTCACATTTAATTTCACTTAGCATAGTTATGGTAAAAAAAAAACCAAACATGAAGCATGAACAGTTTATCTATGATGTAAACTATAGGTCATATTTTTTATAAAAATGAATTTAATTGAATGGGTCTTGCTTAATTTTGATTAAAATACTTAGAGGATGATGCATGTATATTACATTTAAATTACTCAGAAGAAAGCAGTAAAATATAAATGGATAAGTGAAAAGTTACATTTTATTTCTGATCTCTTCTCCCTTGCATGTGTGTCTGTGGATTTAAATGACACAAGTGTATGTTTGGATATTACTTGATTTATATAACACAGAAACTATTTTATTGCCACATCGACACCTTGATGCAGCTGGGATGAAAACAATGGAAGTCTTTTAAATAAATGGAGGTTATATAGAGAATTAATCCATAAATACATGTACAGATTTACGATTTTGCTGGTAAACTCACTTTCTTGCCCTGTTTCCCAGCCCATCTTCCACAGGCTGCAGAGCATCTCCACCTCCCAATCATTCCTCTTACTCATAGAATCATGGACTTATAGAATGGTAGGGGCTGGAAGGGACCTCTGGAGATCGACTTCAACCCCCCTGCCAGAGCAGGATCACCCAGGGCAGGCCACACAGGAACACATCCTAGTGGGTTTGGAAAGTCTCCAGAGAAGGAGATTCCACAACCTCTCTGGGCAGCCTGTTCCAGGTTCCGTCACCCTCAGTGAGGAAGTTTTTCCTCATGTTCAGATGAAACATCCAGTTTGTACCCATTGCCCCTCGTCCCGTCCCAGGGCACCACTGAAAAGAGCCTGATCCCTTCTACTTGACCCCCACCCTGCAGGTATTTGTAAACATGAACAAGATCCCCTCTCAGACTTCCCTTCTCCAGACTAACCAGCCCCAGGTCTCTCAGCCTTTCCTCAGAGGAGAGATGTTCCAGTCCCTTCAGCATCTTTGCAGCCTCTGTTGGACTCTCTTAGTATTTCCCTGTCCCTCTTGAACTGAGGAGCCCAGAACTGGACACAATACTCCAGGTGTGGTCTCACCAGGGCAGAGTAGAAGGGGAGGAGAACCTCCCTCGACCTGCTGGACACACTCTTCTCAATGCAATCCAGGATGCCTGTCCTGAAAATGTTGTCAGCCAGCTCAGCACCAGGCTAATTCTCATCAAAACTGGAATTTACAGAGGCCAAATTTCTGGCTCTGCTTTCAAGATCAGCCCTCCAAATGATCCTGGTGATAGGAGCTTCCAGCAGGGCAATGAGCAGGGGTGGGGAGATTTTTATTTTTACTTTTAGATCTGAGCCCCGCTAGCAGTGGTAAGAAAGCTCTCTAATATGCCAGCACATGGGAAAACAGATTCTTGGCACAGGAAACGGTGGCTTATCTAGGTCTGTTCATTCTTCTTGACTCACCCCAGCAAAAGCAGTTTGTTTTTTCTTTGCCCTGTTTTGAGGGCAAGTCTGTTTTTCATAACACACTGCACTAGAGAAATGTCTAAAGAGAGAGCTCAGTTTGCTACAGGAAACAGTTCACATGTCGTGGCCCGGAGCTCCCTACAAGCTGATTTACTCTGAAACAGAGAGAAATACGACTTGCTGGGCTTCGGTGTTGTTACTGGGATATTCTTCCCTTTTCTGTCATCTAGAAAAAAAAAAGATTGGTACCTCTGCACCTACAGTCCTTCCTCAGCCTCTGATGATGCTGGGAGAGGGAGGTGAGGAGACTCCTGACCCTAAGAGCAGTTATTCCGTAACCATAGAACACGTGCCTTAAAAGACACACAGGAGCTGTTCTCTTGCTCTGGATATTCAAAACGAGAGAACCCTTTGGTTTTGTACGTGTAAATGAAAAACAGAAAATATTTCTACTTTCTTTTAGGTTCTAACTGATTGTAAAATGATGTGGAGTTTTTCCAAGCGGGGTGGTGGGGGGTGGAACAACCAAACAACTAGCCACAAACTTATTTTCTGAAATATCTTAATTGTAGATGAAGGAAAAGTTTACCAATTTTAGTTGTCAGATACAGTTTTCTTTAAAACTCTCTTCATCTCACTTCCTACAGCTAACGTAGTAGAAATAAAATTGGCTTGTGTAGCAAAATCGTAATAAATTCCATGCACAAAAGTGAGCAAAAGAGCACTTCTCAGGAACAACGAGTTGTCTTTTGTAGATTCAGCCAGCTGCCAAGAGCAACGCTCGTGCAAACCCTTTGCTTTTCCTCCTCTGCGAACTCACCCAGTGCTTTCTGAACACCTGCTCTCACAGGGCTGAGGTTTTTTTAATTCTGCCAGTATAACCATTGACCTCAAACCAACATCCTGTGTCCCAGGGAAAGAAACAGCCGGCAGGATTCACATGGTAACGTCGCCATCCTTTGGAATGAACGTGTATCTTCATCTTATATTTTAAATATATATATATATATATCCAGGCAACGCCTTGAAACTGTAGCTGGGATGTTATCGACCCTCGGAGATATTCGTGTCACATCTGTCTTTCCCCACGAGCTAAGGTGGAATTGTCTGCTTTCAATCGTAGCTGCTGTTCTTGCGACGCGATTGTTTCCTCCGGGTTTGAATACTCTGCCTACGTCCCTCTGAAGTCATGTGTGTAGTCACAGACCAGACAGAAAGTAGGGACGAGGAGTTTTTAAGCACACATGGATGTGTGTGTATCATGCACAGACATATATATAGAGAAGAGAGACATACATATATATATATGTATATATATATATATATATATACAGTAGAGACAGAAAGAAAAGGAAACTTTCTCTTTAGGAAGGCTGCAAATTTGAGTCTTCACTGGTTATCCCAGAAATCCAGATGATGTAGGTAGGGGATTTTTTGAATTTTTTTTTTGTCTTTTCTTTCTCTTTTGAGGGTGAAACAGGTCGAGAGTGGAACAGGTGGACTTTTGGTAAAGATTGCAAGAGTTACATATAAAATTCAAATATATCTGAATAAAGCAGGTACTTTTTGAGGAAGCCACTTACTAAAGTATTGTCAGTAACAACATCATCATGACAAACAGAAACCCTAAACTGTCTAGGAAGAAACAGAAACCCTAAACTGTCCAGGAAGAAAATATTCCTAGGGAGCACTGGATTAAGAACACAAAAGAACGCAAATTATTAAGAAAATAGAGAGTACTTCTGAGGAAAGCTTTACCCACTGCTGCAAGGACAGCTTTCTATACATCTGATACTAATTCCTTTAGGAAAATGGATCAGTTAATGGTGTTACTTCCTAAACTTTGGTATGTTCTGAAAATAATTATAGTTGAGAATTATTCTAATTGCAAAAAGCTCAGCAGCCTATGATGGTTGCGTTTTCCAAACGGGAAGATTTTTATTTTTTTTTTCACCAGTGTGAAAGTCACTGGTAAATCTAGCACATGATAATAACTAAAAACTTTTTTTTTTCCATCAGTTATCTACATATTTGAAGCTTTATCTGGAAAGCCATTGGGTGATGGGAAGCCCCTAACCCATAAGGTAAAGTAAAGGGTATAATGTCTCTTTTTATATTATACTTTGAAATTTAGAATCATGGAATGGATTGGAGTGTGAGAGGTTCCATGGGCTGCCTCCCACTGGACCAGGTTGCTCAAAGCACCATCTGGCTTGGCCTTGAACACATCAGTGATGGAGCAGCCACAGCTTCCCTGGGCAACCTGTGCCAGTGTCTCACCACCTTCACAGGGAAGAACTTCTTCCTAATTTCTAGTCTATATCTCCTCTCTTCCAGTTTGAAGCCATTACCCTTCATCCTGTCACTACAAGCCCTTGTAAAAAGTCCCTCCCTCCCCAGCGTTTTTTTGTAGGCCCCCTTCAGGTACTGGAAGGCCACAAGAAGGTCTCCCCAGAGCCTTCTCTTCTCCAGACTCAACAACCCCAACCTTCTCAGCCTATTCCAGCCCTTGCTTTATCTTTGTGGCCTCCTCTGGACCTGCTCCAACAAGTCCACGTCCTTCTCGTGTTGGGGGCTCCAGAGCTGGACCCTGCACTGCAGGTGGGGTCTCACCAGAGCGGAGCAGATGAGAAAGATCACCTCCTAGTATCAATAATGGGTTTCCTCAATAATAGGTGCAATAACCTAGTAAAGGTTTACCATCTTAATAGAAAGGAGCTTGCCAACTCTGAGTCTTGGAGAATATCAAAAACCAGGTTCTTTATGTACAAAGGGATAGACTAGAGGTTGTGTTCAGTTACTGGTGTGTGTTTCCTGTGCACATGAGTTTGAAACTACAGGTAAATCACTATGTTATGCAAAAAACCTGATCAACTGAGTTTCCTTTGCATGTGCTCTAAAGCAGCCTTTATTACTCCAACT
The DNA here is from genome assembly GCA_013396935.1 of Baryphthengus martii. Taxonomy (NCBI): domain Eukaryota; kingdom Metazoa; phylum Chordata; class Aves; order Coraciiformes; family Momotidae; genus Baryphthengus; species Baryphthengus martii. Next base: position 277,945 of record VWZK01009447.1, read on the forward strand.
TGTTAACACCGAAGAAAAGAATATCAATGACAAGATGTCCATCTTCAGTCTGAGCTTGGACTGGTTTTACTTCAGAATTGGTTGCCTGAACTGCCTTTTCCTTTTCTTCACTCTTCTGGTAATACAACAAAAGTCAAATTCTTTGGAGAGAGGAATAAACATTCCTCTTTTAGGCAGCTTTTGCTTTGAGGCTGCTCCTTGTATTTCTGTCGTTTTGTGGTAAATTCCCAGATTGCTCCCTCTGCTGCAGTTTTGTTTTCATCTGCACAAAGTTTGATTTATATAACGCTCCATTCAACAGAGGAGTCTCACAACCCAGTTTTTCAAGAGCTTTGTGCCCTTTTTTTTAGGAAGGCAATTAATTGGTTTGAGTATCACATGCTTTCTGTGATACTAATCTCCAAAATAAAAATCAGATAGTCTCTTTTTTTTCCTTTTCAGACGGAAATTGTGGAGATTGCTTTGGACCAGAAAGGACTTACAAGTGAAAGAAAAATAGCTTTTATTGATAAGAACAGAGATCTTTACATTACTTCAGTTAAACGGTTTGGAAAAGAACAGAAGATTGTCAAAATAGGTAAGAAAAATTCAAAATAACATTTAACTACCTGCTGGCAAGCAAACAGACTTTTCTCTGATACAAGAGCCAAACTTGGTCCTTCTAAAAGGAACTAAAGCTGACTAATAATCACCTTTTTTCTACAGTGTGAGAAGTGTGCCTTTTGTTTTGAAATTTCTTGTTGCAATGGGTATTCTTCTTTTATCTTTCAACGAAGGGACAATGGTTCAAACTCTGGCTTGGAATGACACATCTAACATCCTTTGTGGGATTCAAGACACTCGTCTTACAGTCTGGTACTACCCCAACACAGTCTACATGGATAAAGATCTTCTGCCAAAAACTCTCTATGAAAAAGATGCAAGGTAATAGATCCTTGGTGATCAAAATAGTATTAGTGTGTATTTTAACTAGGTCACATAATTCTGTAAGGACCCAGTACATGTTGGCAGTTGAAGCAGAAGCCAAGGTTGCGGCTTTTAAAATTCTTTTCGTGTTGCTACTTCTTGATTAGAAAATGAGGGAGAAGTGGTTTATAAGGTATGTATCTAGTTTAAAACTAGAATAGTAGTGTCCTGATGCTAAAGCAAAGTTTTAATCATCTCCCTCGAAATATTGTCTTAGTTATTTGTAAAAAAAAAAAAAAAACAAAATAATTAAACAAAAGAAATCACTTTAAAGTATCTGTTGGAAATGAAAAGTAGTAAGATATTAGGTCACAGATAATATTATTTCTAGCTCAGCATGTTCTCTTCACACCTTTACTTCAGCCTGGACAGTTTGGGATACGAAATTCTTCACAAAGAGTACCTGAATTCATTTTCTCATGCCAAGAATTATGGGAGTCCAAATATTTATTTTTTTTATTTTTTTTTTACTGAAAAATGTATTTGAAAATTTGCACGAATAATCCAGCTTGCATTTGCCTTCCAGCCAGTGAATGTGCATAACCATTGTTTTATTTTTAGGAGATGTTACAGCAACCTTTTTTGGATATAACTGTTGAATAACAGAAGTGCTTACATTTTTATCTGCTCTTAAACTGAAGTATAATCATGTTGTAATTTTGAAACAAAGATTTCTTTAAATTCCAAACTTGTATTTTCACTAAGAAAGAAGTGACTATTAACTGACCTTTCTTTCTCTATGCAGTGAATTTAGCAAAAATCCTCAGATTGTACATTTTGTAGGAAATCAAATAACAATTAGAAGAGCAGATGGCTCACTTATTCACCTGAATATTTCACCGTATCCTGCGATTCTTCATGAATACGTTAGCGGTTCCAAATGGGAAGATGCTGTCAGATTGTGTCGCTTTGTCAAGGTAAATGCTGATTAGGGGGACCCTTTGGATAAAATTTCACTATAATATTTATTTTCAAGTGTTACTTTCGTAATGAGAATTGCGTATCAGATGTCACATCTCCTTCCCATTCTTCTGCTTCATTGCTGATTGTTTTGGGGCTGGTGATGAAAAATTAGCCATTTTTCGTAATTCCATAATATGCATAATTTCATAATTTTAATTCTACATCATAAAGGTATTTTATTCACACCAAAGTCCAGGGGGATTCGACACAGGTACTCACACAAGTTAGTAATAAGCTTTAAGTTTTTAGGACTAGGCCTTAAAATAACCAATCAGAAATGAGCTGCATCTCCACATACAGTTGCCTGGTATTTTTTTCATATTTTCTTTCACTTCTTTTTGTTTTTCCTTTGCTTTCTTTTGTATGTGTTTAGACAACAGCAACAGATGAGGTGAGTCTGGCAGTCTTCAAAACAGGCAAACCAACCCCCTCCACCCAAACCCTGCTTCCTTTCTCCTGTTTACTCCTAGAAAAGAGTTTTGTGCTTTCATAGACACTCCTAGAAACTTGGTCTCTTGTGCAATTTCAGACTGAGCTTTCAGCATTTTATCACCTCATTTCCTAAATAATAGGGAAGTGGGAAGAGAACATGACAAAGATTTTTAGGTGCATTTCATTCTTTGAACAATTTGAATTCTCCTAGATTATGGGCTCCTAGATTATGGGAAGGTTAATCTTGTCCTGAATCATGGTAAAGAGCAGGAGCACGTGGCCAGAGATGCTGGTAGTGAAACCACAGCCTTAGGCTAATTTAGTGTCTTTCCTTGGATTTAGTGAATCCTTTCAGTTTCGTTTTCATACACAAGTGATTGGAAAACAGGGCACGGGAGTGTGGTTTGAGCTGTTTATTCTGATTTAAATCAATAGCAGTCCCATGCTGCTTCTGAAAACCTATTCACAGAGTTTATTTTGAAACTTGTTATTAAACATACTTAACAGAATTAATCAAACCCACTTGATTCCTACAGTGCAAGTGGACTTACAAGTGCATTGAAAATTACATTTTTCCTGTCTGAATTAGTTTTCAGATGTGGGAGCATAAACTATACTAACTAATATGTTTTAGTAGTATATATTTATCATGATGTTGTCAGACTTGAAAAGGGAAGAGATCAAAATGTCAGGATCTTCTTAAACAGTTTTCTCAGTGAATGATGTTTCCTTAAGATTATGTTAAAAAAAGAAATAACGCGGAACTCATGAAACACTATTATTATTACCACTAAGTTTTTCTAATGCTTCATTCTAAACATAAAATGTATTGAAAATACCACAATGGAGACAGAACTTGTGAAGCTCTTCCTTACTTTCCAGCAGGCTTATAGTCTGTTCTGCAGTCAAGTATTTTTTTTTTTCCTTTCTCTTTTGTTTCTAGTGCATTATTGATAAAAGTACAATTATTGCTATTGTCAGCATCATGGTTCCAGTACAGTTATTTGTCAAGCCAGGTTGAAAGGAGCCAATTTAATATTTTTAGCAACAAGCAGTGCTTTGGTTTCCAGCACAGCCCCACAAGCAGCGACAGGGACACCGACGATGAGGTCGGAAAGTGATACTATGGCAAGAGTTGAGGTGTTGGAAACCAATGATTCATTCGGTCACACTGTCAATCTCAGCTGATCACAACAGCAATGATTTTATAATGAAGGAGTTCCAAGAAATAATTAAGTACTGACTTTCTAATAAGAGATTTAGGCCACAGTGCCATAAATGGCATACCGAGAAATGTTGTACTGTTATACATTAGTTTGTGTACTTCCTTTGAGAAGGCAGTTTGGGCGTGATAATCGCTATTTGAAGTTTTTAGGAGCTGTTTGGTTGGATTTTTTTATAAATTTCAGGATCAAACTCTGTGGGCATGCTTAGCTGCGATGGCAGTTGCCAACAAAGACATGGCTACGGCAGAAATCGCCTACGCGTCCATTGGCGAGGTAAGAGAACGGTCATTGATTTCCAGTTAAATTGTTGAAAAATTAACTCTGTTAATTTTTTCCTCCTTATTAAACTACTGCACATCTCGTTAACAGATTGACAAAGTTCAGTATATCAATTCCATCAAAGATCTTCCGTCAAAAGAATCCAGGATGGCTCATGTATTGCTCTTCAGTGGGAACACCCAGGAAGCTGAAACCCTGCTTCTTCAAACAGGCCTCATTTACCAAGCTATTCAAGTCAACATCAATCTTTACAACTGGGACAGGTAGTAGCTCTTCAAACACACAGTGTTTGTAAGTCTCACTCTGATAACTTGTAAATTATTTACATCAGTTGTCTTACCGAAGCTGACTAAATTAGCTGACTAAATTCCTATCTATAATCAGCAAGAGCTGAAAAAAAGATGGAGTAAATCATATCCTGACAATAACCAAATGAGTAACTGTTTTTCTGTTATATTTAGAAGATGGAAAGTATTCCATGATGAAAGTCCAAAACATCCTTGGCAGCATTTCTAAATAACACTTCACTTTTTTTTTCATTGTTGTTAACGCAGAAGAGTCCTTCCTTTAGCGATACCTCGAACTATGTGTGTGACCTTCGGGGAATTGAGGCTGTTTTGAAATCTCTCGTTGCTAAAAATAGCTATCTGGCTATTCAGACTCCCAGAACTGTGTAGGTGGATGAAGTATGAATTAGGCCTGAGAAAACAAAGTAGGAATTTCTCTTTTAAATAAACCCCCACGTTTTCTGACAGAATCTTCTGAGGCTATTTACTACTCATTTCTCTGCTCTTATATCACTGTGGGCAAGAAAAAGTTATTTTTCCCCCACATCTGTGGGTTTTATTATGTTGCCTACTGTGTCTCATCTAAAACCAGCATCAATCACACAGAAGTATTCCTTGTGCCAGTGAGAAGAAAACAGATGTGAGTAATCAATTCTATTAATCCAATGACTAATCTTTCCTGCCTATAGAATACTCATAAATGCTGTGTATCATACACCATGAATGTAGATTATGACGCTGTTCAGGAGCAATTCCTGACTATAATAGTTATTAAAAATTATTATTTTTGCCCATTTATATGAAGAGTGCTAAACTCCAACCCTTCTGTTTTATTTCCTTGAAATAAAAAGACTCCTGTTGTCAGACTCCAAGGATCCGATGAGGTTGTCAACGGCCGTAATCGTTGGATATTTTTCGTAACATACATCAGAAAATAAATGGTCCCCTACTTTTAACTTAAACCCCTGTGAGTGATACAAATGTGAAACCGCTTGGCACCATGGATTAGGAATCTTTGCCTGCAGCCCAAACACTTTTCAGCTTATCATTTTGCACGAGCGTGGCGATTGTAGTCGTGCCAGAGCATTTATATAACTTGACAGGCCCATTTCTGGTTTATTCCAGGGCTCTAGAACTAGCAGTGAAGCACAAGACCCACGTTGACACAGTCCTGGCTTATCGACAGAAGTTCCTGGAGGATTTTGGTAAAAAAGAAACGAACAAAAGATTTTTGCAGTATGCCGAAGGTGTAAGTATTCCTCAGAATTACTCCTCCAGCTCGAGGTCAGCCTGCTCTTTGTAGCCACTTTGGGAGAGTTGGGGGGGAATCGCTCTTCTGTTTTCCTTGTGGACACAAATCTTAAGATTTTGCATCTGAGTTCACAGCTTGATGTGAACTCCTTGGCTTGATGGGAACTTCCTTGGCTCGTGAAAGTAGCGCATGTGTTTTATTGGAAGGCATGGATACGGAATGTATATATTTAATATCTGGCCAGGATTGTAGAAGGGAAGGCACAGTTGTTTTCTATCAACAGGGAGCTCAAACTTAATATGGTTGAATGTGTCCCTCTTAAAACATCTTCACATTTTAATGTCATTTTATGGATAGCAGCATTCACAAACTTTGGAGAAATCGAGGATATATATTGAGTGAGCTACAAAACATTCTGTCAAATATGATAAATACCTGAACATCCAGCTTCATCAAATCTCTGGAAACCCTTCATCATCAGTAGGTCATTTCAGTTGATGAGCATTTCACAAATCTTAAAAGAGTGAGGACAGAAGCATCTGAGATTCCCCTGGAGCGCTTCTGCACAATTTTGAGAGGCACCCACGTGTGCCCCTTAGAGAGCAGATTCACTGAACAGCCCTGATGCCCTTCCTGCTCTTCCCCTCGCTGTTCCTGAGCATTCTGAGGGTGAAATGATGGAGAGAGCCGTGTACTTTGTGTCAGATCCTTTCATCCACTGTAGCTGATGGATCAGGAAGTACATCCGAGCGGTCAGCTCAGATCCTTTACTGACAGTGTAAATGGGCACTGTCCAAGTAAAGCTCCGTTTCTAATGTAAGTCATTAGCTTTTAGCACTTCTAAGGATGTTTCAGTTTCTAAACAAGAGTAAAAATCTGCACAGTATCTGGCCCCCCAGTGAGCCATTCTGCAGCACTTTACCTAGAAATTATGGAAAAATAACAGCACGGATTCCAGGTGCTCTTACAGTGCAGCCATTTCAGCTGCTGTGCTGGAAGTATGTCTTCTACATGCCTTAAATGCATTATTGACCAAAAATCATGTTAATCCCTTGATGCTTCTGAAAGAGACTTTTAAAATAATACTGTCTGGTCTTACAATCATGAAGAAAGCTGTAGTTTCTGGAAAGCTTCCAAAGCAGAATGACACGAGTGGAGCCAGTTTCACCGTACGCTCAGTCTCAAAACTTAGGTCTCAGCCTACAGAAAGTTCCTGGAGTGAAAAAAAAAAGTTGTTTTCCTCATCCATGTTTTTGAGGTCTTCTCTGCCGGATCTGAAACTAGGAGGGAACCTACTTAAGGAAGTGAATTTTAAGCGGTAACTGAATTCTTAACGCAGCCTGTCAGATTCATATAGCAAAGTTAGAAGGAAATGTGAAGGGCAATGAAAAGAAAACCAAGGTTTTGTGCAGCTCTTCCTTCTCAGGGGGAGGAAAAAAGGAGTCTCAGTTTCCCTCTCACCACCTAAACCTCATGCTTAAGTAAGGCATTTTTACCTCTTTTCTACACTGCAGCTGAGAGCACCGATCTCCAATCAGATACAAAATCTAAATAACCTGCTTAGTTGTTGCATCTGACATCTTGGATATACAAGGTACTACGAGCCTCCTGGGTACGCTGAGAACCTGTATCTTGGCCGTTAGCAGGTGTCAGTGGCCAAGGGTTGTTGGCCTCACTGGCAAGTAGCTCTCGGGGCTCGAGGGCAGAATCAGCCCTATACGTGGTTCCTTCAGCATCTGCCTAACATCTGTTAAAGCAAACACATTTCTTTCTTAGAGCTCCTTAAAGATTTCAGCCGTCAGATCCAAAGCACCTGGACCAAATAAGCGCATCCTGAATTGAGGGATTAACCTTTTCATGTGAGAACGTGGGTGCTGCAGCTACAGCTCCTCTCGGAGGGAATCTTCCGTGTTATTTCGTGGCTTAGTTAGCAGAGTTGCAGTGTCTTTGAAACTTCCCTGTGCAGCACTTGAGATTTTTTTTTTCCCTGTCCCATCTTTCACTATCTTAACTCTCCAGCACCGAAACAACATCAAAATTACATTTTTACCCAAGTTTTGGACTTGTTTTTGGAGTCATCAAATCCATTCCTTCTCGTCAAGCACTTTTGGAAAGAAAAGACAACTGTCGTACCCCACTGTACCGTGGATATTGTACAATATCCGTTCTCTGAGGTTTCCCTGAAATAAAATCCACCCAGAAGACGATGCTTCTCTGCAGCTGGAGAAACGCCAAGATAAAGCTTAAAACCATTATTGACATAGAAGACAAATTTGAGGCAGAAATCTGATTTCTGTTATGTCAGATAACTAGTCTAATGTGCTGTCAGCTTACTTGGTGGGGTTTAGGTGCAATCCCACGACACCGCTGTGTGTATTATTGATAAAAGGGCTATTTTCTCACTAATAGGACACAGATGTCATTACATTTAAGTGCGATGCAAGTCGATCCCGCTTATTTTCATGGTCTAATGCTGGGGATTTTTTTGCCAGCCACCATGAGTTCCATTAGTATTTGTTAAAATACATCAATATTGGTTTCTTTGGAAAGCTCTGTCTGTCAGAACTCAACTGTGCCTTCATACATTGCCTTAGTAGGAGATGGCGCTTAAACATGAAGAACAACGTGGTCACTTTGTAATTGTCACTTCAAACCGTCCTGTTAGTGAACATCTCTCTCTTTGACCTCTGTCTGTGGCATTAGTCGACCTCCGTGTACTCGCTTTTCTGTTCTTACAGCTGGAAGTTGATTGGAATAAAATCAAAGCCAAAATCGAGATGGAAATGGCTAAAGAAAGAGAACGAGCAGCAGCCGGTCCCGCGGTGAGAGCCAGCGTCACCGTGCAGCAATAACTGTCCTTTTGCTCACCTTAGTAAGTGCTGCTTGAGGGTTTTCTACTGGCCTATTTTGACAGAAAAAAAAAACCCACAAAAAAACACAGCAAAGATTTTTGCAGGGAGCAGAAGTGAGAATTAGTGTAGTTCTTGTTCATTGTTGGATGACGGGCAGAATTATTTATTTACTACAGTCTCATTTTGAGCTGGGTTTACGTTCTGATGCCCCAGCTCCAGGGAGTAACTACATTGTTGTCCATAATACATGTATGAGGGGGGAAAAAAAACATAGATAAATTATTTTTTTCTCTTTCCATTAGTGGCTTTTAAATTTTCATTGCCATTAAAATTATTTAACCTCGGTTGCCTCTAATTAAGTATCGATCTCCCTGTTTAGGCGGCTAGTTAAGTACTTTGGCTATTTCTGCAACCTCAGGGACTTCTGAAAAGACTTGTTTAAATTGCCCAAGAAGAAATTTAGCAAATTTTAAATGTTGGAAGCTTAAAAAGGAGCTTGCAACTAGAAAGTAAAAAAGAATATTTCCCTTGCAGTTAGAGTGATACATATTTTTGCTAGTATTTATGTATCAGCAGGTTCTTCAGTAGAGGATTTCAGATTACGGCAGCAGCTCAGGTTTGTCACTGGCAAACTATTTAGCAATCAAAGGTATTTTCTGAGGTGATTGTTGAAAATACTATGGAATGTGCTTTGAATGTTGTTTGAAGTTACTAAAAGGATTGTTGATTGGGTTTGTAGCATCTAAGGTGTATAATTGATACTCAGCACTTCCTAATATTCTAGTAGGAATTATATTAGTTTGAGATAAGGAAGAGCTTTCCACATTTTTTTTCTCCTCAACGCACTTGATTTGAAAGTAGTGTTTTTACATTTCATCAAAATCTATTTTTTTTGTGTTTTGCACCTGCAAGTGGCTGCCTTTTCTTTGTAGAAGCCCTTGCATTATAAATACAACCGTGGGTCATTCATAATCGACACTGTGTAATGTGTATCTCTCAAAGGTTACCGTCAAATATCTGGATATCTGGCAAATTTCTTCTGTTTTGTTAATCATTATATGGCACTTTTTTGTATAGTTCATCGTTTTCTTAAGAAACACCCTAACAAATAAAGGTTTTTTTGGTCACTGTATCTAATAGATGATGCATTAGGGGATCTCCGTTGATGAACCCGACTGCATTTTGGGTGCAGCTCCTTTGCAGCTCCGCAGCGCTCTGGTGTCCCAGCATGTGGCAAAGTGACCACCTTCGCCTTCCCTTGACTCACAGAAAGCGCTCACTAGTTCCAGAACTGGGCCTAAAATACCACTAATGGCAAGTGTTTGATATTATATTTATGAAGCCTGGCTCGGGTTTGGAATGCAACGTAAGCAATTTTTGGATAGACCCACTCGAGTGATACAAAGTCCAGGGTTTCAGCTCAATCTTGTTCTTTTATTCCTGGCTCAGTGAGAAGTAGAGCAGAGGCAGCAGAGACACTGAAAATCCATGGAAAAATTAACTGGTGTAACAATTAACTGTTGCAAATGTGGGATGGATGCCACGTTCGTCTTTGAATGACCACCCTTTGGGTTGGTGTCGAAGTGGTACCGAGAAATAACCAGTGGTATATTTGTCAGTGATGAGAAGGGGGATTTAATTCCTAGGCCAAAGCACAACAAAGACCTCAAGATATTTTTTGCTTATCAGATCTATTTTGTTTTTTTTTTTCCACACACATCCAGTCCTGAACTCTGTGCTGTGCTGAGCATCTTTCTCTTAAATATTAAAACAAAGAGTAGAAAACAAAGCAAAGCAAAGATTTTTGCAAAAGCACTGATTATTTTTTATTTGCACCAGGTTCTAACATGCAGGTGACCTGGTACAATTCCACCCTTGGGGGTGGAATTTCAGAATATCAAAATCTCAGAAAACATCCTTTTATGGCTTACCTGGGATTGCTGAAGAGCTTTTGCAGATTGCAACTGCAATTCCAAGAGAAGCACCATCTGTCCGGTCCGGGATAATTTTGCACTGATTTATCTGGGGGGATTTGAAAATTTTACCTTGTTTTTAACTGCACCCCTTCTCCATCATTTTCAGTAGTTCATTTCATGATACTTCTTAAGGAGAAAGAAATACCAGGAGGATACAGATGTTTCAGGGATCTTCGTAGCAAATCTTGTGTATCTGCTTCCGTGGGCCATTTCTGATGCACTTCAGAAAATTAGCAGGTGCCAAATAAGATCAAAATAACTTTTATTTCACCCTACTTGTCGTGGTTGTGTCAAGTTACCTCCTTGGCCAAAACCCTGATATAAAACCTTCCAGAAAAATAGCTGATCAATAACCGACTGCGTCACTGTCCGGTGGAAAACACCCATTCTTCAATGATTTAAGAACACCTCTTTTAAAATGGGATAGCTCCCTCTTTAATTATTAACTGTTTAATTTAAAACATCATCAACTTCTTTCAGGAGTAGGGGATTCACAGGTTTGGAATTTAAGTTGCCGTTGTGATGGTGATTCAAATATCACCCCGCTTTTGCTGTAGCGGGAGGGGTGTTGCAGTTCGGACACCTCGCTTGACCTTCCCTGCAGGAGATCCTCTCTGGGTGTGAGAAGGGAGATTGAAGTGGAGGTGTGGAAAATGTACCTTTTAGGGAGGTAAACGCTCATTTTCGCTTTTATTTTGAAAAGCCCTNGTTCATTTCATGATACTTCTTAAGGAGAAAGAAATACCAGGAGGATACAGATGTTTCAGGGATCTTCGTAGCAAATCTTGTGTATCTGCTTCCGTGGGCCATTTCTGATGCACTTCAGAAAATTAGCAGGTGCCAAATAAGATCAAAATAACTTTTATTTCGCCCTACTTGTCGTGGTTGTGTCAAGTTACCTCCTTGGCCAAAACCCTGATTTAAAACCTTCCGGAAAAATAGCTGATCAATAACCGACTGCGTCACTGTCCGGTGGAAAACACCCATTCTTCAATGATTTAAGAACACCTCTTTTAAAATGGGATAGCTCCCTCTTTAATTATTAACTGTTTAATTTAAAACATCATCAACTTCTTTCAGGAGTAGGGGATTCACAGGTTTGGAATTTAAGTTGCCGTTGTGATGGTGATTCAAATATCACCCCGCTTTTGCTGTAGCGGGAGGGGTGTTGCAGTTCGGACACCTCGCTTGACCTTCCCTGCAGGAGATCCTCTCTGGGTGTGAGAAGGGAGATTGAAGTGGAGGTGTGGAAAATGTACCTTTTAGGGAGGTAAACGCTCATTTTCGCTTTTATTTTGAAAAGCCCTGGCTGACTTAGGAAAGCAACGTACTGTCGAAACGTCGTGCGCGTTAGGTAGCGCTTCTGGCTGTTAAACTTCCCAGCGTTCCAAACATCACACTTAACTCCCTGGAAATAATTTAAATAGATTATTTATTTAAATAATTTAAATTTAGGTTTGTCACCCATTACACTGGTAGAATGGGGGCGGGAGCCCCCATTCTACCAGTGTAATGGGTGACAAACCTAAATCCTTGGAGGATGGCCATTTTTACCTCCTGTTCTCCCTGTGCTGTCCATCACCTCCTCCACCAGCCACAGTCTGCTCCTGATATATTTTTGTTGATCCAATTCAGTCAGGGGTTGCCCCGAGCTATAAAATTTCAAATACCGAACTGCAAACGATTCATTTTCATTCAGGTACCTTCAGCCTCCTGTAAATGTTTCTAATGAGGACTAAGTGCTAAAATGGGATGGTCTGCTGCCTTCAGGGAAGCAGAAGGATACGTTCTTCCTCTGCGCAGAGCTCGGCAGCGTGCCTGGAACAATTAGGTGAAGTGGATGTACGGGGAATTTCGTGTCTAATTACTGCTTTGTCTTTCCTGATGGGGCTGCAAGAAATTTCTTTTATGTGAAGAAATAACTGCTCATTGAAGTGCCGCAGTTTGGAAACGTTCTGATCTCCGTTCTAAATAAGCAGCCAGGTTTCCTTTTGAGATTAGACAGATATACCTTCAAAAAAAGGTAGAAGAGCTCATGTCTACAGCTCTGTGGGCTGTAAAAGACCCAAGTGAAGCTAGAGGGAAAAAAAAAAGATATTTTCTGAAGACTATACACCCATATCTGGATTTGACGTATATCCAAGCCCCGGTTCTGCAGCGTAAGGAGCGAGATCTCTTGCACCTAAAATTATTTACCAGCATGTGAGGGGAGGAAATGTATCTCACACTCGAGTGCTCTTGTTGGGAGCACTTGAGCTGGGACCCACAGGGCGAGGAAACTGGTTTTCCAGGGGGTTTGTGTGCAGGAGACCTGGCAGCCATCGGCACTGAGGTCTGGTGTGGCCTGTGCTGGACTGGGCCATTCGTGTCCCTTAGAGCGGAAGCGGTCGCAGGTCACCTCCGTGAAATAAAAAGCACGGGACCAGAAAGTGCTAATATTTTATTAGCAAGCTTTGGAGGTGCTTCTCCTCCATCTGCCTTGCCGACAAAGGCAAGGCCACGTACAACCGCTGCGTGATGCCAAAGGGGAAAGCCTCGTTCCTGGTGCGTGCCCAGGCAAGGGGAGCTGGAAATGCTGCACCCAACTGCAACCAGCTTTTTCTGTTGCCCCATGAAGCGCACGTCATCGTATTGGAGGTGATGTCATCCTACTGGAGGCAGCATCCTCAAGTTAGTTTCCTCCTGGATGATTTGTACCTCTTTTGAACCAGCCCTGGCTGGGGCTTTTGTGCTGAGCAGCGGTCTCTGGCCACCAGGCTCCTGGAGGGGTGAGCAGGATGAGCTCCCCAGGCTGCAGGTTCCTCCAGAACTGTGGTGTGTCCCTCTGGGCAGCCTGGTGTCCTGCAGCCTGTCCCGTTGGAAACGCCAGCATCTGCTTGCCAGGCACAGCGGGAACCCTACATGTCCCTTCTGCAGAGCCTGGTGTCCAGCAAGTCATCCTGCCATGGTTCCTGGTGGACAACCTTCTTAGGGGACGGTCGTCCCGGTGTCCCCCGAGGGTCCACGATGTCCCTTCAGGCTGCCGTGTCCCTCCAGCGACCTCTGTGTCTGGCATCACACCCCTCCTGGTGACGGCTGCGTGTGCCTCTGGGGATGTCCAGCATCCCGGTGGCCCCAACGTCCCATCCTCTGGCCACCGCCGCGTCCCTCCGTCCAGCGGTGTCCGCAGCGGGTCGGGGGCTCAACCGCAGACCCCCCGGTCCCCGTCGCCACCCCCGCGCTGCGCTTCCTCGTAGCTGGGCAGATATTTCACCTCTTCATAGCGGGGCAGCGGCGGCAGCTCCAGCCCCGGCTCCGCGGCGCCAGCGGGACCCCCGCTCTCCGGGGCCGGGCC
>VWZK01009447.1:291594-307788 GCA_013396935.1 Baryphthengus martii
CGGAGCCGGCGGAGCTTGTGAGGCCGCCGGTGCGGGTTGGGAACCCCCGCGGCTCTCCCGGAGGCGGCGCCGGGGTTTCATCCGCGCCGGGTCGGGTTTTATCCCTGATGAAAAATTGATGGGGCCATTTGGCCCCGGTTCATGGGCTAATGGGGCGGCGGTGGCGCGGGACGGGGCGCCCGGCCAGGCTCGGCCTCTGAGCCCGGGCGATGGGGGAGTCCGGCAGCCCCACACCCCATCCTGGCCTCTCTCAGCTGGGTCACCAGTGAACTGTCCCTGTCAGCCGAGCTCCACGCTAAATGTGCCCCAAATTTATCACTGAACCAAAACAGATCTTCCTTCGGTGGGGCCAGGATCCCTCACTGGGATAATCTGTACTCAAGGACATGGGGATGAGTGGTACCCGAGGATGTGGGCTGAACCCAAGGATGTAGGATGAACCTGAAGATATAGGGATGAGTGGTACCTGAGGATGCAGGGATGCGTGGCACCCAGGGATGTGGAGATGAGCAGTACTAGAGGATGCAGGAGAATGTGGGGATGAGAGGTACCTGAGGACACAGGGATGAGGAGCACCTGAGGATATGGGATGAACCCAAAGATGTGGGGATGAGCAGTACCCGAGGATGCGGGAGAATGTGGGGATGAGTGGTACCTGAGGGCACATGGAATGAGTAGCACCTGAGCATATGGGATGAACCCAAGGATGCAGGGATAAGGGGCACCCAAGGATGTGGGGATGAGCAGTACCTGAGGATGTAGGATGAGCCTGAAGGTGCAGGGATGAGTAGTTACCCAAGGACACAGGAATGAGTGGCACCCAAGGGCATGGTGATGAGCAGTACCCAAGGACGTGGAGATAAGTGATCCCTGAGCCCGGAGCGGCCGTGGGAGGGGAAACGCAAGATGCAGAACCTACCAGTGACTTGGCACTGAAAAAGGACACCTGCAGTGTCAGAGCAGCCAGCGACAGGCTGGCTCCCTGGCGCCCAGGGAAGGCACAGATGAGAGCAAGCTCTTCATTCTTCCGTTCTGTTGGTTTTTATTCCTACGGTTAAGGTTTCACAGCTGTTTGCCTGTCGGCAAGGCCAGAGGTTCCCCGTGTCCATCGCCCATACTGCCAGGGCCTCAATCCATCACTGCAGACCCTCAGCTGCATTATTTGCAGATAACCCTCAGCTCAACTGCAAAACTCCTCAGGCAGCCGGCAGAGGAGAGGAGAGGGAGGTCTCATCTACTCACGGAAAAATTTACTCATATGAAACCTGGAAAAAAAAAAAATAAATGACCAGGACTTTTCTGCTTGATTTCCTTTTTGGTGGTGATGCCAAATCTGATAGGCAGCAGCTCACCCACCGGCGTGACTGTCACGTGCTACCGGTTCGTTTCCTTTGTCCCGCTTAGTTGACCCACGATGGTTTTGTTGCTGATACCTCTCAGCAACACTCCTGCTGCCATCCCTGCCGCTGAGGAATTCGTGCCTGTTGTACCTATTAGGAATTTTGTGGCACTCAGGAGCAAGGACGGGGAGGAAAGAACACTGGGCAGACTTTGTGTAAAAATAACCTGAAAGGAAGGAGGGGTTTGGCGGGGCTGGGCTCCAGGCAGACAACGAGAAACCACCGTTTCTTTCCAGATCTACGGGGCTTTATCTGCGTACGTTTCCTCACTGCGTGGACGTTTCTCCCCAAGGAATTGTGCTGGAGCTGAGAGCGGTGGGAGAGGTGGGCTGGAGGTACAGAGCCAAGCAGCAGGGTGGCAGTGGCCGGGCACAGCCTGGCCCCAGCTGCTTTAGGACAGACCTGCCCAGGAGTGGCTGTAGGGACCCTGGCCCTGTGCCTCAGGGATGTGTCCCAGCCCTAGATCAGCAGGATACTGAGCATTGGGATTGGCAGCAGGTCCCTGCTGTGCCCAGGGCTGCGTTTGCTCCAGACTCTTCAAGTTATGGAATCATAGAACTCTTTCGGTTGGAAGAGATCTCTAAGATCATGGAATCCAACCATTGCCCCATCCCTGCCAGGTCCCCACTGAGCCCTGTCCCTNCGAGGGAGGACTTACCCAGTGCCCAGTCCAGAGGGAAAAGGCAAATACAACAGCGAGTAACCAGCAGGCGCCCGGTGAAGCCGATCTCTCCATTAATAAATCGCTGCATTTTAACAACATTTCTGATAAGCTGTAACTCTGCAATCAGAGCGCTATGAAATATTAAAGCCTGTTGATAGCTCATTAAAGCCAATGTTTTTAGCTGGCCCTCCCTCCGGCGTGCGCCTTGGGCCGGGCTTCGGCGCTCAGCCTGCAGCAGCGGCCAAGGATCGGCCCTGCACCCCGTCAGACAAGGGTAACGGCAGCTGAAGGGAGCAGGGCGCTGCCATCGCAAGAAAAAATAAGAATTAAAATCCTGGTGTGCAGCTACGCTCGCCCCAGCGGCCCCAGCTCCTGCAGCCCCAAGCCTGGCTTGGGAAAATGCCGAAATACCAGCTCCTGGTGGGGTCAGGGCCGGGGGACTTGTCCCTTCTGGCTCAGTGGCCGCGTGCCACCGGCTGCAGCCAACCTGGGGCAGTTATGGGTATCGAAGCTGCATCCTCTGGGGGCTTAGGGGGGATTTGGGGTGAAGCATCAGTGGAACTGAGTCATAAAGAAAATCATAGAATTATTTTGGTTGGAAGAAACTTTGAACATCGAGTCCAACTGCTAATCCAGCACCACTAACCCCTGTCCCTCAGCACCACATCTCCACCGCTTGGAAAACCCTCCAGGGATGAGGACTCCAGCCCTGCCCTGGGCAGCCTGGGCCAGGCCTGGACAACCCTTTCCATGATGAAACCCTTCCAGCCAGCTGCTGGTTGGGCTTTCGGAAACATGTGGAGAGTGGCTTCTGCCTGGCTGCGGGTTCCCGTGTGGGTGTGGTGGGAGGGCAGGGGGGTAATTGGTTCCATCAGGAGTAATTGGTACTACCCCTGTGAGTGAGGAGGCTGAAGGCAGCTGGAGCTACTAATGGGGATGAGGGAGAAGTGATTTCTGGAAGCCTGGCTGCTCTGCTGAGGGTCACTGTGGTGCGGGGACTACTTGCCAGCTCCCTGAGATGGCAACCGGTGAGAGAGAAGCTGACAGCCACTCCTGTGGACCCTGAGAAGCCCCATCGCTGAGTTGAGCTGGCCTGGCTGGGGAGGTGACAGCACTGGGGCAGTGAGAACTGGGATGCAGCAGCTCCCACCTTAGCTCCTGGGAGATCAGCTCTCACCTCTCCTCTGTAGGAGGGGCCTCAAAACAGCGTGATGAACCCCCAGCCCAGATGACCCACAGGCAATGGTCCAACTGAGGAGCGTGAAGAGTTTCCTGACTCGATCGAGGTAAGGACAGAGGGAGCAGAGGGAGGCTCCCACGTGGGGGCCAGATGTGGTGATTTGTCACATCTGGGGGAAGAGAGGCCGTGGGCTGGGAAGTGCTGGTGATGTAGAGATATCCCTGAGGGATGGAGCAGGGGCTGCTCTTGGCTTGCTGACCAGGGATGCATGTTTTGGAGGTGATGCTCAGGCTTGGCACATCAAATTAGCCAGGAGAGTGTGGGGTTCAAACCTCCCAACAGGAGGTTGGTGCCAGGGTGGGGTCGGGCTTTTCGCCCAAGGAACAAGTGACAGGACAAGAGGAACCAGCCTCAAGTTGCCCCAGGGGAGCTTTAGGTTGGAGCTGAGGAACAATTTCTCCAACCTCCTGCAGGGTTGTCCAGGCGTGTGCCAGGCTGCCCAGGGCAGGGCTGGAGTCCCTCTGATCCCTGGAGGGGTTTCCAAGGCGTGGAGATGTGGTGCTGAGGGACAGGGCTCAGTGGTGGGCTTGGTAGCTCTGGGGGAATGATTGGACTTGATGCTCTTAAATGTCTTTTCCAACCTAAACTGTTCTATGATTCATTGTTAACCTTGGAATTGTCTTAAATGAACTTACAACTAGTTAATTAACCTGTATTAAAGCTCTGATTCAACTCTTTGAACCTTCCCACTGACCCATAGCACCAAAAGCTTCTGGCAAATCAATGCCACCAGCCACTGAAGGGTGACAAGTGTCCCTGTGTGCCGGAGCAGTCCCGGTGCGCTCGGAGTGGTTTCTGCTGGTTTGATCAAACCTGTAGGTACCTTTTTTTTCCAGACAATTTGATTCTTTAAATGCCAGGCTCGTGTATTTTCCTGCAAATGCTTTTGGCAGGGCTGGGAGGGCAATAGTAAAGCAAAGGGTTGTTTCTATTCAGCAGCAGCAGCACTCGTAGGCATTTCAAGATGCTTTCTGTTTCGCCCTGACCTTTCTCAGTGACAAAACAGAAATGAAATGATGGATGAGATGGCCCAGATGTGTCAGAAGCGGTCTTGAAAATCATCAGGGTGCTGTAACGTACATTTTTTTTAATTGTGCAGCCCCAAAATGCCTCTTACCGCTTAACCTCTTGCGACCACGGCCTCTTTAAAGCCCAAACCCCCAAATTAGACTCTGGTTGTCGCTCTTGGAAGTGAGACCTACAAACCAGGAGTAGGGACCATAGCACAGCCCCTCCACGGCTTCTCATCCCACCACCACCCACGCCATGGTCCTCTCATCCCCATCACCGTCCCCCTGCCACCACCAAGTCATGGCTGGGACGTGGCAGCGAGCGCTTCTCCCCAGCCAGAAGGGTCACGACCAAGGGACAAACCCCGTGGGCCACAAGCAAAGAGGAGAAACAGTTTTCTGGGAAACTCCCCAAAGGTGAGGAGCTGAAAATGTGAGGCATGTTCTCACAGGTATTAATCTCTCAGAAAAAAAAAAGGGTAGTGTAAGTTTGCTTTTGAGAACTCCTGCATGGTTTTTTTTTATTTGTACAGATATATGAAATTTTACGTATTTATTTTCATTGGTTTTGAGAACTCCTGCATGAGTTTTCTTTTATTTCTACAGACATATGAAATTTTATATATTTATTTTCATTTTAAAACCATAAAGTAGAATATGAGGAAAGGGGAAGCGTTTTCCTCCCACGCAGCCACCCCAAGCATGGCTGGAGATGGGAAGATCTTGCTCATCCAAACCACTCCTATTTCACTCTTCCTTCTACTCCTCCTTGGGATGCAGGTCAGGACCTTCATGGCAGCCTGAGGTGGCCTGGGCCGATGGCCAGCGCTGTCCTCAGCCCTGTGAGGAGCTTTCTTCTGTCCTCCCAGCAGGACAAAGCACTGGGAGTCGCTGAGGATGAATAAATCCTCGTTACCGGCCTCATAGTGCTGCATCCATCCTGAAATCTGCTCTTTTCCCAAGCTGGGAGAAACTCATTTTGCGGCCGCTTGGAGTCTCCAGTAAACTCTGAAGCCTCTGAGCAGTTTCTGGGAAAGAGCTTTAGAAGTTGATTTTTCTTCAGTTTTGCAGGGGATGGATAATTATTGATCCTCCAAATGACCCCATCGATCCCTTTTGGAGCAGCGGATCATTAAATACTTGACTTCCAGATTTTGCAAAGGTTGCCAAAGAGCTGACCTGGCAAAACAATGATTTTACAGGGCTCATAATTGTCCCCACAACCATCAGCGTTTGTGCATCTCTGGCCTCGCCTTCACCAGAGCCTGATACCCAAAATGTTCTTTGTACGGTGCTGCTCCACATCTTTTACACATTTTCCCCCAGATGTGGGAAAACTAATTGGAAAAAAAACATAATGAAGCTGAGATTTCTCTTTTTGAACAAGGCTCTGAAAGCCTCGTGTGGTGAGCAGGGTTTGACAACGGAAATAATCCCACGGATTGATAGAGGGAAGCACAGCATTGGAAGGTGGTTGGGGTTGTAGGTAGGAACAAGCTCAGCCCTCCCAGCTGATATTAGATTAGATTCAGTGATATTAGAATGTCTAATAGATCCAAAACTTGGTGATAGTTGAGGCTTTTATAGGAATTACGGAGCAAGTCACTGCTGTGTTGAGGATGTGCAGACACTTCATAGAATCATTTTGGTTGGAAAAGACCTTTAAGATCATCCAGTCCAAGTGTTGCCCCACCACTGCCAAGTCCATCACTGACCCCTGTCCCTCAGCACCACAGCTCCACGCCTTGGAAACCCCTCCAGGGATCAGGGGGACTCCAGCCCTGCCCTGGGCAGCCTGGCACAGGCCTGGACAACCCTGGAAGGGAAGAAATTGTTCCTCAGCTCCAACCTAAACCTCCTCTTGTCCTGGCGCTTGTTCCTTGGGAGCAGAGCCCGACTCCCCCCCGGCTCCACCCTCCTGAATGTCAGGGAGTTGTGTAGAGCCAGAAGGTCTCCCCTGAGCCTCCTTTGCTCCAGGCTGAACAAGCCCAGCTCTCTCAGCCGCTCCTCCCCACACTCCTGCTCCAGACCCCTCCCCAGCTCTGTCGCCCTTCTCTGGCCACGCTCCAGCCCCTCCAGCTCCTTCTGGGAGGGAGGGAATTCCCAAACCTGACCCCAGGATTCAAGGGGCGGCCTCCCCAGTGCCCAGTCCAGGGGGACAATCCCTGCCCTGGCCCTGCTGCCCCCCCAGTGCTGCCCCAGCCAGGATGCTGGGGGCTTCTTGGCCACCTGGGCACACACTTCCTCAGCATAAGCTGGCTGTTGATCACCCCCCAGGTCCTTTTCTGCATGTTGCATTTTGATCTCTGTCACAGTTCTTCTGCAAGTATTCCAAGATTTTAATATTTCTGTAAAAACTCCGACAGCAGCTCTTCAGAAGCCCCTCGGCCGCGAGCTTGGAGCAGCGCTCGGGGAAAGCTCTGCCTTGCTCACATTAAACACACAAAGCTGAGATCTATTGCTTCACATTTTTCCAGCACATCTGGAGCTGCAATAAGGCTGAAGAAACAAGAAGATGACTCTGCATATGTAAAAAAAAAAAAAGTCCATTACCTCACAGCTCAGAAATCTCTGCTGCCAGCAAATATTTGCTGTTAGACTCTTAAAAAGCAGAGAAAGTGAGAGGGAGGCTGAAATGCTCCTGCATGACTCCAGTTCCTGAGGTCAGTCCTGTTAACAGTTTAGGATGTCCTCCAGAAATTAAATGTATTTTCTTCAGATAAATACAAGGTGGAAATATCGCAGGGCAATGATACTGGCGTGCCGGGTTTCCCAGACTCCACGTCGCAGTTAAAGCGATGTATTTTATTCTTTCTCCTAAAAATAAGCTTTAGGAAGATAGGATTGTACTGATTTTCCCCTTGCAATAACTCCTTCCGATCAGAATTTGAGACCTTTGACTTCATGCAAAGGTTCCTGTTCACCCTGAGTTTTGGCTGAGCTTTTAGTGTCCCCAATAATGAACAGCGTTAGAATTCAGATAACGCTACTCTAACGAGGGCAGTTGGCTCCAATGGCTATTTTTTTTTTTTTCCTGAACCAAATTATATTTATTTCTCAAAATGATTCCAGGATTATAACCTTGATCCATCACCATCCTTAAGCACATGTTGAATTTGAAGCCCCAGGAGACCGGTCAGTAGCTGTGGGTGGGGAGGAGGCTGGATGGCCACCGGCGATGGCTGGATGAGCAGCTGAACACATCAATGCTGAAATCTATTTAAAAAGAGTAACAACCAAAAGGCAATAAAAGGACAATTTGTCACAGCTGGAAGGATTGCTGCAGTGGTCTGAAACAACCAAAAAAAGCTAATTTTTTTACATTTTTTCTTTCACCGGGGGCAACGTTTTTCCGAGCCGCGGTCCTCGTTAGTCACGTCGTTTCTCAAGAGGCTGCCATGATCCAGTCATGAATTTCTGAGATGACTTCATCTCACTGTTATTTACAACTTAGCCCAAAATCTCAGCCTCTTCTTATTATTTGTGGTTAAATATAGCAACGGATTCTTTCCCATCCCTTTTTCTCTCGGAGCGGTTTTTCTGCCACCCCCACGAATCGCATGAGTCAGAAGACACACGGAGGAGACGTTCCCAGCTGGCCGGGTCCTCACCGGCTGCCTTCGCGCATCCCGAGCTCACCCCGAGCGAGCATCGGGAGGTGAAATAACGTCTGTCTGCTCGCAACTGGGGTGCGGCCAGGGGTGCTCGCCCCGGGGATGAGCAGGGAGCTTCCTCTCCTCCGGCAGCTCCCACATCCCAAGCGAGGTCACTCTGCCTGCATCCCAACTACTTTTCTGCCATCCCACACTGGAATCAAGTCTCCAGGGAGACCTTCTGGTGGCCTTTCAGGGCTTCAAGGGGCCCGTCAGAAAGATGGGGACAGACTTTGGAGCAGGGCCTGTTGGGAGAGGACAAGGGGGAATGGTTTGAAACTAAAAGAGGGAGATTTAGCCTGGAGAAAAGGAAGAAATTTTTCACACTGAGGGTGGTGAGAGCCTGGCCCAGGTTGCCCAGAGGGGTGGTCACTGCCCCATCCCTGGAACCATTGCAGGGGAGGTTGGCTGGGGCTCTGAGCAACCTGTTCGAGTTGCAGATGTCCCTGCTCCCTGCAGGGGGGTTGGACCAGATGACCTTGAAAAGTCTCTTCTAACTCAAACTATTCTATAATTCTATGAATTCCAGGTTATCCTGGTTTTCGGGCAGCACATCCTGCTGAAACCCCTTTCCTGTTCCCCTCTCACTCTTCCCTTCTGTCTGAAGGCGCTTTACCTTTACTAAACTAAACACTTCCCACCCCAGTTACGCCAGAACCAGCTTGATTTCCCCGGAACCCCCGCACGTGGGCGACACGCTGCAGCTCGAGGGATTTTGCTGGGGGTAAATCCAACAGCCCCACCAAACGAGGCTGGTCTGGGCATCACCTGAGCAGCAGGTCAGTAGCTTGTTAAAAAAATAAAAAAGGGACAAAACCCAGCCGACTATTTTGATGGGAGGGGGGTGACATTTGTGCCAGGGCTGACAAGGGAGGGACACATCCTGCCTGCGCTGCTGTGTAGCTCCATCAGCGCCTCTTGTAGACGTGGTGCTGAGGGACAGGGGTCAGTGGTGCCCTGGCAGGGATGGGGGAACGGTTGGACTCCATGATCTGAAAGGTCCTTCCCAATCTCAATGCCTCTCTGATTCTTAGGGAAAGTGTAAGTGGGAGGGATGAGGATGCGGAGGACGGAGCGTGGAGGCGGTGGCCGCGGGCAGAGGATGAGGGAGAAGGGAAGCTTTGACCCTGCTATTTTTAACCGTGGCGATTACGCACCATAAATAACCGTGCCGGCTTCGGAGGCGGCCGAGTAAACAGGAAAGTCTCCGGCACGGCCACCCCCGGGGCCACCTCCACTCCTCAGGTTTGGGGGGGTCCTGCGGGTCACCACGCAGCTGGGCTTCGGTGGATCACTTCTTGGAGGCCCGTATACTGGGAGCGGGGGAGTCTGGATGTAAAAGGGCAACTAATCCATGTTGGGAAATGAGGTGCGTGGGTCTGGTCAAGGAAAAGAGCGCATTTGCCATGTCCTCCCCAGCGCCAAACCAGCCTCGGTGTTAGTTTGGCCGTATCTGGGGGAGCTGTCATTTAATTTCTAAAAGTCAGGATAAAAATATAGGAAATATCTCATGGGTTTGCTGTAGAGAGAAGAAAACCCCACCACGTCATGTCCTGAAGCTCCCTATTTGCTATATAATCAACTAATTACCTTTTTTAGAGCCATTATTTAATGACTCTGCTATCGATTTGCTGACTGGTACGCTGCTGACTTCCCAACCCTTCTCAGCCTGGTTTTCAGGCACCGAATGGGTGCCTCACCAGTTTGGACATGCTGGATGGCACCGGTCACCCCAGCTCCCGTCTGCTCCAACATTCCCAAGGCAGCTCAAACTAAAGAGTTGGAATGGCTTGGAAAAGCCGTGGAGATGTGGTGCTGAGGGACAGGGGTTAGTGGTGTCCTGGCAGGGATGGGGCAACGGTTGGACTCCATGGTCTTAAAGGTCTTCTCCGACCGAAATGGTTCTATGATTCCATAAATAGATGTAAGGAACCAGATTTTCTGCAAGTAGTAGAGTTTAGCATAAAATATGCTTGATGATATCAAGGCAGGTTGGAATTGCTCTCTTTTGGTGAAGAGCAAGGACTTTTTCTGGCCCTGCTTTGTAGGTTTGGTCCTCCCTCGGCAAAGCCCCGCGTTTTGGCTTCCTCCTGTGCCAACAGCTCTGTAGCACTGCCACCTGAGTTGTCACCTGCTCAGGTGACAGGGCGTGGAAAGCTCTTCATTCCGACCACACTGGCTGGGTTTCGGAAATACCGACGGTTTAAAGCGGTTCGGGCAACGGAAGGGCCTTGATTTCACTTTAGCGAAATGGGCTGGGAGGTGCTGCGGTGGTCGAGGAGAGCGGAGGACTCGGGAGCGCTGGGGTGTTGTTTGGGTCGTGGAAATTATCATGCACAGCTCCCAAAGAGCTTTTTATCTAAGCAGATGGAAAGCTCGAAGTGCACAGTCCATGTGCAGGACTATTTTAATAATATNAAAGAGGTTTTGAACGTGATGCTGAGCCCAGGGCATCCTCCTCCTTCCTCGTGCCGTGCACTGTGTCTTCAGCACCGAGGTTCTGAGGCCTCCCGCGATTCCTGTCCTCTCTTGGGGGCTGCAGGACGAGGACACGACGTGGAGCAGAAGGGAATAGATATAGGGAATCACCAGGCAGTATGGGTGGCATGATTCCAAGAGACGGGTCTTCGCTGGTTTCTGTGTAGCAGGGAGTCTAGCAACGTATTTCTGGCCTTTTCACCCCGGAGAAGTGGCTGGCTGTTGGTAATTACTTCTCCGAGTGACGACACAAGGTGGCAAGGGGGTGATACGTGTGTGATGCTTCCACTTCGAGCTCCCAGACAAAAGCCTGTCTGCAGAGAAGTCAGGGGGAATTAAAAGCAGCTCACGCCTGGAGGTTATACTCGGGGCTGGAGGCAATTCTGGAACCAGAAATGAAGCAGGATGCAGATGGAGGCGTCGGGATTTGTGCCCTGGCGATTACAGTTGCGTTTTGGAGCTAAAACCCAGAGATATTTGTGACGTGTCACCTCTCCTTGATGGCATTTTGAAGGGAATCGTTGATTCCTTACCTGCCACCTCCTCCAACGCTGCGGTGCCCTTTGAGACGGGTTTTACTGAACAGACTGATGTGTAACTGAGGCTACAACTCCCTTTTTCCGCTTTCCGTTTTCATTTCCCGCGCGTGCCCGGCTGACCCGCCTCCCCACCCCTCTTCCATCGGCCGCAGCCAGAGGTTTTGTCTGTCCTTTCCGCCACATCCAGCAATTCCATCTGGTTTCCTTCCTCTCCTTTCCCGGCTCAGAGTCCTTCTCTCTCCTTACTTGCTCTCTTACTGTAAGGAGCAGCCAAGCCCTGCCTTTTATCTAAGACAAAAATCGAACCGCACGCACCCAAAGCAGCAAAAAAGCCTCTTAATGCGTCTGGGTTTATTTCCATCTGGGAAAGTTGAGGAGGAGACCTGAGCTCACCTCGGCAGTGCTGCAGTAACATGGCACCGCAGCTCTTTCGGAGCCAGATCATCAGGAATTGGCCTTTTGAACTGAAATGTTTTTAATTTTAAAATCTAGGAAGCTTCCCAAAGGCTCAGCAGTCAAAAAAAAAAAAAGCGAGTGTGGGGTTGATTTATCGAATGCAGGGGCGTATATGGGGCTGTGTCTGGGCATTTTATGCACATTGTATAAGATCTGGCCAGAGAATCCACCATAGTAGAAAAATTAAGTGTTGGAAACTGAAGTAAAACTGGCTCTGCAAACCCCATATATTGCTGCTTTACAATAGAAAACCTCTAAAAATATTTTTGCGGTATAAAATTATTTTTACCGTATAAACATTCAGAACCTCCTGAGCAATGCAGGAGGAACTCAGAGGGCTTCCCAGCGAGCCCACTTGTACCTTTCGGATGTGAGTTAATGAAACATTAATTTATTTTTTGGGGGGGTGGGGAGGGAAATGAGTCTTTTCCTCCTCCAGCTCGCCGGGCTGGGGAGCTGTTGCCATCTGCAGGCGGCTGTGCCTTGGTGCTGGTCAGGATCATTTTTAGGGCAGCCAAAAAGATGCTGGGAGGAGGTGAGTGCGAGTAGAAGGATTTAGGAGCACCCAGCCCTGGGGAGCACCCATCTCAAACCAGCTGCCCATCAGCCCAAAGCACCTCCGTTAATTAATCCTGTAAAATTTTATTTAGTCTCTGTTGCAGCTCCTTCCCCTGGCTCCCTCCTCACCCCTTCTCTACCAGCTGCTAACAGCTGGAGCTGGACAATAACCCATGAGCCCATCGCTTATGGAAAGGTGGCTGGAGGTGTCAGGGTATTAAAGGTAACACCAATAAGCTCTAGGAAAATATTTAGGGGATGATTTCTCCTTCAGTCAAGATGTGTTGATACAACTC
Organism: Baryphthengus martii; assembly: GCA_013396935.1. Taxonomy (NCBI): domain Eukaryota; kingdom Metazoa; phylum Chordata; class Aves; order Coraciiformes; family Momotidae; genus Baryphthengus; species Baryphthengus martii. The sequence continues at coordinate 303,889 of VWZK01009447.1, forward strand.
AGTCTCTTCTCCCAAAGAACAAGGGATAGGACAAGGAAATGGCCTCAGGTTGTGCCAGGAGAGGTTTAAGTTGGAGTTTAGGAAAAAATGTTGTTCCTTGAAAGGTTTGTCCAGGCCTGTGCCAGGCTGCCCAGGGCAGGGCTGGAGTCCCCCTGATCCCTGGAGGGGTTTCCAAGGTGTGGAGATGTGGTGCTGAGGGACAGGGCTCAGTGGTGCCCTGGCAGGGACGGGTCGGACTCGATGACCTGAAAGATCTTTTCCACCCAAAAGCATTCAGTGATTCTGCAATTTTATGATCAATAATGGTACTGAGGAGGAAGCCGCAGCAATTGGAAACTTACAGTATTAAAATTGATCCCTTCCTTTCAGGGAGAGGACTGAATTCTGCTGCCATCAATAAGTAATGGTCCTGCAGCAGCAGGGAGAGGGTGTTTAACTTGAGGGTGGAGGAAGAGCTGGAGAGGAACAATCTAATTTCATACTAATGAATATGGCCCTGGCCCCTGCTCAGGCGAAGCTGGCGGTGGAGATCCAAGGGGAGAGGTTTAGCAGGGGCTTGAGAGACACGTAGGGATGAGGAAAAGTACCAGGCTTTGGAAAACTGACAGGATGCTGCTTCTGCTATCTAAAGGTGGCTAATCCCACCCTTGAGCTAAATGCAAAGAGATCGAACGCCGAGGATGTGACTTGTTCGTCGGCTGGGTGAAAAGATCTCGATTCCCCAACAAAAGGGGATTTGACTGTGGAGTACAACGTCCTCTCCCGAGCTCACAATTCCAGCCCACAGCCCAAGTTTGGCACAGGGTCCTCTCACAAATCCCTGTATGAATATGTGAATAGCGAGTCTTTGAATAGATTCAAACAAATTCCCTCGCTTTGCATATATTTTAATGTTCTCATGCGTGGCCCGAACACACGGACTGTTGTACTGGGATGGTGCCCGGCCAACCGAAAATAACAACTGGTTGCTGATCGAGCTTTTCTTAAAAAAATATGAGCCCACTGAGCACTGAAAATCCTTGTGATCTGGTGTTGTCGTGGCTGGTCTTGGGCAGGGAAAGATCTGAGACCACTCTGTGCACTGTTCGGGAACATTTACATCAGTTTTCTTTACATCTCTCTTGTTTTCTGTAAGTATTCTGGGAGGTGCATTAGTTGCTCAAGCAGTACCTGAAAAGCAAATGTGTGGGCTGTTCTAAGTAATAACGATGATGATGATGATGGTGATAATAACAATAAAGTGTCGTTATCAACTTCTGTGCTGCTTCTGAGCCCCCTGGTCAAACCCAGGGGGTGGATCTGCAGTCAGAGGAGGGTGAAAAGGCTCTGGATGGCCCTGGGTGGCTGAGTTCACCATGTCCCGCCCGAATGGCTCAAGCAGAACCTGATTTTTCGATGACAGGTGCCTGGCACCTTTGGAAAAATCCAAAAGCGTCTCAGATCCTGTGTCGTGGATGCAGCATGGAGGCTTGGATGGCCACCCGTGGTGATTTCCCCAGCAGACCCTGACAATGGGAATTCATGTGCCTCCTCCTGGAGAGGAGAGGCAGGAAAACCCCGCAGTGCTGCCTGTGAGAACTCGTCCTAATTAACAGTTCAACTTGTTTTTTTTTTTTTTTTTTTAAGAACTAGCTTATCAAGTGCCATTAAATCTACCTGTAAATCACTCTCCATTCTGTCCCTGGCCTTAAAAGAACGATGATGCTTTGAGAGACTGAATTCAAGCTGTGCTTCACCACTCTGTGACTCCAGTTTAAGCCTGTAAAGGGTTGCTGATGCCAAACTGGACCAGTATGTGCTGGTGGTGAATCAGGCCCCCCAAAGAAACAACTTAATTTGAGTATTTTGGACCAAGCACTAGAGCTGGGGTGCGACTCCACAGACAGCGTGCGCCTCGTTGGGCCTGCCCCGGGATAATTGATGAATACTTCGCGTTGGCATCATTATAAGGATGTTTATTGCACAAATATATTTCTTGGATGTTTGGAAAAAAGTCAGAAAATCATGGCTTGGGTCATCTCACCTTAGCATTGGAGTGGTAGTCAAGAGATGGTGCCAGGACAGACAAAACCACCAGCCCAGATCACGTAACCTTGGTTTCTCATTTCTCATCCATCTTGCTTTTTTTTTTTCATATTTACTTTTCATTATGTGCTATTGTGGGCACTTATTTTCACTTTCAAACTTGTGTTGCTGTTCCATGATTTTTTTTCTGCCTCCTTTAGCTCTTTCCAGGCTGGACTTTGCCCAGCTGCAGGTGTGTCTCCCGAGAGGGGATTTCCTTCGCTGCCTTCATCCTTTTTTTCACCTCTGCCTGAACTGACCTTTTATGTTGTTTTTCCTGTGTCTCACATGAAGGGGTTTTTTTTATTTTATTTGGTCAGGTTTCAATCACAGTTTTACTACCACCCCTTGCAGCCCGTGCGTTATCGCTTGTACCCGCCAGCTCTGCGCGGTTCTTTTCCCAGGGCTGTGGAGGAGGTGGGAGCTGAGCACTTCAAAGGCACCCGGAGCAGTGTTTGGAGACTATATTTACTCCTATACTTACACTTGTTTATAGACCTTATCTTTTTTTCTGGTGTGTACCCTGAGCAAACAAACAAAGGGTGACTACGGACCCTGCCTGCGCCCCAGAGCCGCTCTGGAGTTGGCACGAGGGATGGAGGATGGTAATGATAAAGCTGAGGTCTGGGTTGGGGCTGCTGCAGGTTTGGGCTGGCTTTTTTTTTTTTTCCCTTTCTTTCTTTTGTTTGTGATTTTATTTTAATAAGTAGCTCTGCCGGCATCTTAGAGGCAGATTTCAACATGCCAGCCACGAGGCATCTGGTGTTTTCCCTTCCCCAGCTCCCCGGCAGCATGTGGAGCTGCCCGTGGTCACAATGATGTTCCTCAGGGCTCAGAACTGGGGCCAGTTCTCTTTAATATCTTTATCAATTACCTGGACAAGGGGCTCAAGGGTGCCCTCAGTCGGTTTGCCGATGATGCCAAGTTAGGTGGGAGTGCTGGTTTGCTGGAGGGTCAGGAGGTTCTACAGAGGGATCTGGCCAGGCTGGATCAATGAGCCAAGGGCAAGGGGATGAGGTTCACCAAGGCCAAGTACCAAGTGCTGCACTTGGGTCACAACAACCCTCTGCAAGGGTCCAGACTGGGGGCAGATTGGCAGGAAAGTGCCTGGCAAAAAAGAACCTGGGGGTGTTGGTCAACAGCCAACTGAAGCTGAGCCAGTGTGTGCCCAGGTGGCCAAGAAGCCACCAGCATCTTGATTGTGTTAGCACCAGTGTGGCCAGCAGGGCCAGGGCAGGGATTGTCCCTCTGCACAGGGCACTGGGGGAGGCCACCCCTTGAATCCTGGGCTCAGTTTTGAGGCTCTCACTTCCAGAAGATCATTAAGGGACTAGAGCGTGGCCAGAGAAGGTCAATGAAGCTGGGGAAGGGTCTGGAGCAGGAGTGTGGTGAGGAGCGGCTGAGGGAGCTGGGTTTGTTCAGCCTGGAGCAAAGGAGGCTCAGGGGAGACCTTCTGGATCTCCACAGCTCCCTGACAGGAAGGTGGAAGGCAGATGGGGTCAGGCTCTGCTCCTAAGGAACAAGCGACAGGTCGAAGGAACCGGCCTCAAGTTGCACCAGGAGGGGTTTAAGTTGGATATTAGGAAAAAAATTCTTCCAAAAAAGAGTTGTCAAGTCCTGTGCCAGGCTGCCCAGGGCAGGGCTGGNCAGGGCAGGGCTGGAGTCCCCCTGCTCCCTGGAGGGGTTTCCAAGGCGTGGAGCTGTGGTGCTGAGGGACAGGGCTCAGTGGGGCCCTGGCAGGGATGGGGCGACAATTGGACTCGGTGCTCTGCAAAGTCTCTTCCAACGCAGCGGCTGCTCAGCTCCGGTGCCGGTGGGTTACGGGCGGGATCCCCC
>VWZK01009447.1:308048-348908 GCA_013396935.1 Baryphthengus martii
GCTCCCCCCTCCACCGGCTCCGCACCTCCCCGGGGCCCCGCTCCGGGGTTGCCCCCCCGGGTATTTCTCCACCGAGCGGCAGCTGGAGCCGTTTAGAACCGAGTCTGCGTTTATCTTCTCCCCACCCCCCCACCTTCTAAAGCTTCAGCGGAGGCTGGAAAACCCCACCACGACCGTGCAGCTCTCGCAGGGCAGGGGGTGAAGCTGGCGGTGCCTTCCTGCCCTATTGCAATTAATTGTGGACAGTAATTTTCCTGCTGAATATTCTAGGGTATTGTTTTTTTTTCTCGCCGTTTCTTTGTTTTTAGCTCAGGAGGAGGGAAATGCAGCTGTGAGTGGGGACGAGGGGTTTGCTGCAGCCCAACCTTCCTTAGCAAGCCAGCACTTGGTGGAAGAGTTGCACAAACAAGCTCTTGGCTCGGGCCCCGTCTCTGGGGTATATCCAAAGCTTTGTCCAAAGCCTGCATTACTATATCATTTATTTATTTATTTATGTTAGGGGTTTTTTTTTTAAGATGCAGTTTGGAAGTGCAAACGCTGTTATGCAATTTCCCCTTTGTGCCCGCGCTGAAACCCTTACCCAGTTTCTCCTAACTGGTTGCAACTCTGTTTTCCCTGCCCTCGAGCGACAAACTCTTGGAGCTGCAGGCTGTGTGGGAGCATCCCCGTGTGCCCACCCACCCTGCTGTGCTTCACCCAGGACCCCCCTGTGCCTGTATCGCTTCACCTCCTGCCTCAGCCATACGTTAAGAGATTTATTTTCCTGTCTCTACTGCTACTAGCTGTTTATTTTTGCTTTTTCAATTTGATGTTTGAGCTGCTCCGGCACGGTGGCGGCTCTGACCCCTTACAGCACCTCGCTGCTGCTGGGTGCACCCCAGGGTGCTGGGGCCCGGAGCAGGTGGGCTCTGGGTGCACAATGACAGCCAGGGATGGTCAAAATCAATCAGTCTTCTGAGCCGAGCTGCTGAAGAGCAACTGCCGTGGCTTGGCTTCACCATCACCAGCATCCCTTGGTGTCGCTGGCTTGGAAATCCACCCTCTGCCTCCAAAAAGTGAGGGGGTAGATGCTCTTTCCATGTCCACGTGGTGTTTGGTTGCCATTCCAGCTGGTCACTTGTTGGACAGAGGGGCCGAGATACTTGCTCGTGCCACCAAAGTGAAGGAGAGCTGGGTGTCACCTGCTGGTTTGTGGTAACGGCAGCGGCAGCAATTCCCTTCCTCGTTACGGTGGTTATTCGACGGGGCCGTGGGTGGCAGAGCTTTGTGGAGTTCCATGGAAAGGTTTCCAGACCTGATCTTTATCTGTAAACGATCAACCCGGCACATTTCCCCTTTTTCAAGAGCAAAGTGGAGGTCGCTCTGGATTTGCCCCGGGCCACGTCTGGGCGATGGGATCACTTGGGAGTCGTCGGCCGCGTCCGAGCCGCCGGGTTTATCTGCGCTTGGATCGGTTGGATTGTTACGAAAACCAACGGGCGCTTGGCGCACAAACCCCGGCTGCTTTGCGAAAGGAGCCGGGACCGAGGGCTTGTGCCGGTGGGAAACGTGCAGCAGAGCCGGGCATCGCTGGCGTGGCAAGGTTGAGTGCCAGGGTTACGGGCAACGTTAGAGATAATTCATTTTTAATCACCAACCCCCCATCCTCAGCTGCCTTACAGCCTCTAGTTCCCTGGCCAAAGGCAGGAGCGATGCCGACGGGTGGGGATGGGGGAGATGGCCCTGGTGTGGAGGTGGCTTTGCTCAGCTCTTTCCCGTTTTGTCTTCCAGCGAAGCCGAGTCCCTCTCATCGGATGAAAAAGGTACGGTCGTCGTGTGAAATATGGCTCTGTGATGAGAAATGCCCGTCCGTCAAAGGGGAAATGATAATTTTAATACTGCTGGCTTTAAAAAAAACCCGCAGCGTCATCCCTGTGTTTAATGCATAAGAGTTTTGCTTTTTTTATATTGGTTTTTAAAATTCACACTCTGCTAATTATTCCCTTCCTCTCACCTACATAGCACAAAACCACCAAGAACTGAGTTAAAAAATTGAATTTTCCGAGCTTCTATCCCCCACCTGCTTTTCTCTTGCAGAGGTGGTGACTGGCAGCACAGAGGGAGAGGGCTCAGCCGAGGAGCACCCGGCGGGTGAGCACCCAGGAGGCCGAGGGCTTTCCCCGCACGTGGGGTGGGGTGACCAGCCTCGTGCCCACCGTTTCCCCACAAAGCGATAAAACCACCGTGCGGGCCCTGCTGCGACTCCGCGCGTCGCTTGCTTTGCAGTGCTGGTTCCTCTTCAACTTCATTTGAAGGAATAATTTATTCAACCCCTGCGTGAGGCACCCGCGGGAGTCACGTTGCTGGTGGGACTGCTGATGCTTCTCCCGCCTCATGGGCACGCCACAGAAAACCACGGTTTAACTGGGTGGGCTGGGATGTGCCACGAGTGAAGCTCCCAAATCATCCCAGGTTGTATAAAACCTTAAAATTCAGCATCTCCAACACCCCACGTACCCTTCAGAAGGGCTTGGGGGACCCCTCGGTCTCCTCCGATGCTGGGATTTGATGCTCTGATGAGCTAAGGGTGCCTCAATATTTTTCTCAATCTGTTATATTACCTGATTTGCTGACCAACCTGACGTATCTAAACCTCTAGAGTATCCTTTTCCTTACCTGGGGCATTGCTTTATTCCGTTCTGCCTGTGACTAACGGGGTTCAATTGAATTTCCTGAAGGAGAGGACGGTTCCGAAAGCGGCTCCAGCAGCAGCTCAGAAGAGGAGTCAGGTGAGCATCGAGGGGGTTTCTACCTTTTGAAATTACACATTTCGTTTAAACCCCCTGCTTTTCCTGGGAGCCATCGCAGGGTTCTTAGAAAGACTGTTCATTCGGGAATTTTGTGAAAAGGAGAATATTTTTGTGAGCCGGTGGTTTCGCCGCCGCTCCGCTCTGAGCAGAGCAAATCGTCGAAGAGCTGCTTTAGCCTCGCAGGCAGCAATATCCACCGGTGTGATGTCCTTACATCGGAGCAGTTGTCCAAAACACCAAGAGGCCATAAATCTGCTGCGAAATTGGCAGCAAAAGCGGCAAAACAGGATGGACAGGAAAAGAATTAAAGGAAACGTTTGCCGGCGATGAAAAGCCTGCGGCTTTGCGCTCGCCCGGCTTCCACGGCCAGCAGTTTATTCTGGTTTCGGGCACGATGGGTAACCTCTAATTAACTAATGGCAAAGCTTTTTCTCACCAGATGCGGAGGAGTCGGATGGCAGGAGGTCGGGTGAGTGTATTTTTTTTATTTCATTCCTTCCCTCTCTCCCTTGTGAGGCGCGGGGGAGCCAGCGGCGATAAGACGCGCGAGGATGCGCGACGGCAGGAGAGCGACGTAGAGCTGGCCCGGCTCGCCCCTCCGTGTCCTGGGGTGCAGCCGCTTGCTGGAGAGCGTACCCAGGAAAGGGGGGTGCAGGGGGTGCCTCGGTATGCGAACGGAGCCCGGCGCAGGGAGATGGGGGATGGAGCTGAGCCGAGCTCCCCCGCGCCGCGGGAAGGGAGCCAAGGGGGCTGGGCTGGTGGCTGCCCAATGTTCTCCAGGCGATAACGTTTGCTGCCTCTCAGCCTCTCCAGGAGGGTGGTGATGGTCTGAGGGTGGCTTTAGAACGGTCTGACTGGAGATCCTGCTCGGAGGGAGGGGTGTGGGTGGGATGGGGAGCAGAAGTGGGCGGCCAGCCCATCCTCACCCCTCAGCTCTGCTGCCAAATCCACCCTCCGGGCTGGAAGTTTTTGCCCGCTGAGTCAGCTCCGCTTGCTTGCTGATGTCCCAGGGGTCAGTGAGGAGGATTCAGGCGCTTCTAAATCATTTTAGGGCTAAATACACTATAAATAGCGTGTTTACCTTCTTGCTATGCCAGCTTCCACACCGGATGGTTGAACTTTTTGCTTGGCGCGATGAGGCTCATCCTGGACGTCATTTTTTTTTTTATTATTTTTTTTTTTAACCGCCGCGAAAATTTCCAGCAGTTTGGGCCAAGTTTTGCGCTTTTGAACAAGGTTGTATCCCAAGTGAGGTTCAGCTTCGTCTCCACGTTGCACAAAGCCCTAGGAATAATCTTCTCCTTAGGTTTCTATGAATGGATGATGATCTCGGAGGTCTATTCCTGCCTCAACAATTCTGTGATTCTGTGAAGCAAATGAATTGAGTGGGTTTAATTAATGAAGTGGGTTGTCCTTGCTAAATATGGGAGCAGAAACCCACTGGAAGCTGAGGTATTTGCTGCAAACTTTAATTTTTGTATTTTTTTTTTCGTAGTGGAAGAACAGGAGGAGAAGGAATCACTGCCGCGCTGCAATGAATCAGGTAGTGACAGACCTCTTGAGAGGCTGGGTTTTTTTTTATTTCTGAGTGTTTAATTACTTTGCTTTTAATGAGCTGATCTTCCTGTTTTCTCACCAGGAGGGAACTGTCTTCCACCCTGTGAGCATTGCCGGAATCAAAATGTACGTTCAGAAAAAAAAGAAAAACCCACATGTTTTGCATGAGATAATTTGCAAATTGTAGTTCTCTCTCATCACCTTTTTAAATATGGGGTTTTTGGTTTTTGTTTTTTAAAACTACTTATAGGAGCAGAAGGAGCAAGTGACCCCGAGAAGACTTGCTGGAGGACAACATGTGTATGGATTTTTTTAATGTAATGGGTATACATTTACATTGTTCTCATCAAGATACTTCCCTCTTTGATTTAAGTGGGAAAAAGATGGATTTTCTGCCCAAATACATTTGGAGGTAGACCAGAAGATGCCTCCAAATCCTTAAAAATCAAGAATTTAGAGCAGCTGCCTGTGCTGCCTCCAGATCCTGGCCCAAGAACCAATTAGGACGGCGTCCTGCCTGCCCCGTCTTGCCGCAGTAATTAACATCAGGCACATTTTTATGGGCTTCTTTTAGTGGGGACACACGTGGGGGGGGCTTTCCCTGCTTCACAGCGATGCTTGGCCTTCTCATTTGCACCGATTTTGCAGTTTTCTTCGGGTGCCAGCCTTGGGCTCCCTCTTTCCAGCTCAGAAGTTGTCATCGGTGCGTGATGTTGGCGTTGTCGGTGCGTGAGGTTGATGTTATCCGTTGGCTCCGACCTGAGTTGAGACCTTTGTATAAAAGCAGCTGCTTTGTTTGCAGGAAGCCTTATGCAAGATGTTAATTACGGTTATTTCACACGTGCTGGCTGCGTTTTTAACACTCCAGGGACGGTTTAAAGGTAGAGACTGGAGAAAAAAAAATAAATTCTTGTGGCTTCTGTGCTATTCAGATAAAGTGCTCTGGGCTTGTTGGGAAGGGAGTTTCTCTGTTATCCCTCGCAAACCACGTTGTTACAGTATTTATTAGGTGGTGGAAACCAAACTTAACGGCTTCGCTCTTGCCCACAACAGGGTGCAGCTGGATGGAGAGGGCACGTACCAGTGCAGCCTCACGGGCTTGATTTTTGAAGTAACGGGGGCCGCCAAAATCACATATTCCCTCTTATCCTGGAGCAAATACGCCAACCTGGTGGAGAAGCCGTGGATCGTGGGCGGCCCCCTCTTCGACGTGCACTGCGACTCGGCCTCCGTTCTCACCTCCATCCAGTTTCCCCACTCGCTCTGCCTGGGCGGTGAGTGCCGGTCACCGGCCCGGCGGGTGCGGGAGGTTCCCGTCTGAGACATCCCGGCTGACGTATCCCCGTGTCCCCGCAGACGATGGCGCTGGCATGGCCTTCAAGGTGTTGCACATCAAAGGGGAGGGCGCAGCCATCGAGCCCTCCGCCGACTACTCGGCGTCGCACGTGAAGTGGCTGGTGAGCTCACTTTCTCCGGTGGGGCCGCTCATCCAGAGCCAGGAGCCGGTGCAGTACCACGGCGCCGTCATCCTCTACAAGGTGGTCGACCAGCATCCCTCCTTATCCTTTCGGGTCTACGTGGCTACGAACAACGACTCCTTCATAAAGGTATGGCTGCTGTAGGGTGGGGTGGTATAGAAATACCGGCTGGGCTGCTTCTGGGGGTGCTACGGGTGAAGGGATGCTCTTCTTTTGACCCAGTCTTTGCATGAAATCATAATAGATATAATATATGGGATATAATATGTGGTTTATTATGATATGTGGTTTATTATGATATATTACTGATGCTGATCAATAGCTACAGGGTAGGGAGCAAGAAGCTGGGGCCAGACTCTGCTCAGTGGTGCCCAGCCACAGGACAAGGGGCACCGGGGACCAACTGGGAACTCAGGAGGTTCCATCTGAACGGGAGGAGAAACTTCTTTGGTGGGAGGATGTTGGAGCCTGGCCCAGGCTGCCCAGAGAGCTTGGAGCTTGGGGAGTTTCCTTCTCTGGAGAGATTCCAAAGGTGCCTGGAGACTGCGCTGCTGGGCCCCCTGCTCTGGGTGACCCTGCTGGAGCTGGGGGGTGGCACCAGAGGAGCTCCAGAGGTCCCTTCCAGTTCCCACCATGCTGGGATTCTGTGATGTATATCATGAGATCTCCATGCTGAAAAGGTCCCACATGCTCTCTCACAAGCTGCTATAGGAAAGAAAGACATCAGAAATCTGTTTGCCACCAAAATCCACGACGCTGAGCTTTTACACCTGAAAGAGCTTTTCTCACCCGTTCCCTGCTACAATATGTTGTCAAACACTAGGAGAGGGCAGCAGCGAACGACATGTCTTTTATTCAGGTTGCAGACCTCTTCTATCTGGTTTCACCCACGTAGCATGTGAGCTGAAGAGGTTTATTTGATGTTTTTTGAGGACTGTGTTTGGCACACAGCTTTCTGGAACAGCTCGCGGCCGTTTTGTAGAAGCTGGGGCCGGAGAAAAGCCCAAAGGGCCACTTGAGCACAGGTTTTAAATGTTAATTCCTTTACTGAGATGAATAACTTTTTAAATTGTTTTTTGTTTATTATTTTTTTTTAATTTTAGGATATCTCAAGAGCCGTAAAACATTCAAATAAGAAATTCGTTAAAATTGACAAGCCCCCTGTATGCCAGAAATTACTTCAGAAAGGAAAGAGGTATAGATTAGTTTGTGAGCCAGAGGCTGAAATAACTCCCGAGGTAAGTCTCTTACACAACCTACATTTTGTACATTGTGGCTTCATTAGAAACATGGGACAAAAGTTTGGACGCTTTTTAAGATTTAAATGGACGAGGTTAATCTTGCCTGGACCGTGCTTCGTGCTTTTGCCGAGAAAGGTTGGACCAGATGATCCTTGAGGTCCCTTCCAACCTGGTATTCCGGGATTCTATGAAAATGGCTTTTCCTGTGTATTCCTGCACTGGCACTAAGGGCATTTTTCACCTTCACTTGCCCTGCTGCAGCAAGTATTTGCCTCTTAGAGCCCTAAAATTTTGGGATGAAATCTTGACCCTAAAGTCACCGCCAAAACCCTGGGGAGATTGGAGTTGGGCTCAGATCTGTGCCAAGGGCCAAATCCCTCCTCTCCGGTTTCTGTTTCGGATAAATATTTATCTTTAACATATTTACATTGTGTAGGAAATTGAATTTGTTGACGGATCTCTCTTGAAACTCAAAAGTTACATTGAAGTCTATTTAGAGAAACCTGACGACTTCACCCTGTCTTTGGTGGAGCTGGAGTCGGACGCGACCGTGTGGAAAGCAAAGCTGAGAGAGAGTGAGTCTTTGGTCTTCCTACCTCCTGAAAAAGGCGCAGGAGTTGGGAGTATCATTCAGCCCACAAATGCTGAATGAGAAATTCCTGCTGAACCTAAATTCCTGCTGTTGACAACTCCAGCAAGGAGTTGGTGTTTCAGCAAGCTTTGGAGCTGGAAGTGATAAAAACCCAGAGAAGAGCTCCAGGAGGTTGTGTAGTGAATGTCTCAGCAACCTCATGAGCAAACAGGTGAAGGCTGCACAGGAGGATGCTCTGCTTTAGTTTTACTAACGGGGAAAAATCTGCAATCCCTGCTGCATGTGATGGATGATGTGCTGCAGCGTGTCAAATAAAAGGGGAAAAATTCATCTCATTATGTAAAAATTGTCGCTCGGGAGCGGGAATCCACCCAACAATTTGGTTTTGTGTTGGGTGTGGGGCACGGGGATGAGAATTTCTACCTCACCTTGTGTTTCCTCTGAAAACAGGTGACTGGATACATTATGATCAGAACAAAAATGAGCAGAAAAGGAGTGCAAACAGTAAGTCAGTTTGAAGATAAGCTGCTGATTCCCCGTGCACCTCGCTCGCTGTTGTAGCTGGAGCGATGCGAAAGGAGTAACATCACCTCCCACTTGCTCTTCTAGGCGTCAAAAAACGGAAGCCAGCCCTCAGCATTTTGGAAGAGGAGGAGCTCCACAGCAAAAAGCAAAAGACCAGCAACATCTCAGGTACCACGTCGTTTAAGTCTGTTTTTTTTAAGGGTCAGCTAAAATAGTATTGTCTTCTAAGACTGGGCAGTGGTGGCTGTTCTGGAAGGAATTTTCTGCTACATGTCTGAAATCTGGCCTTTGGGATATCTCCTGAGCTGTAGTGGGCTGAGATCTTGGAAAACAAAAAAATTAAAAAAAATAAAGTCAGCTCCCATTTATTGTTGATGTGCGACGTCCTGATGGTGAGGAATACGTAGTGTCTGGGAGCTCCCACTCAGAAACTGTTCGGAGTTACTTGGGAAAAAACACAGAAAGAATGATGTGAGTTCAATAAATAATGAAAAAAAAATTAAATCAACAAATGTAGCTGTGTCAGTGTCGATTTTGAGTGCTTGTAGGCACCTGAGGGAGAGCTAACCCAAACCCAACCCTCAAAACCTCTGTTTTATGTGTCAGTGGTGACACAGAGAAGGAAAGCGGCTCAGCCTGTGTGACCACGCGGGCTGAGGCTGCTGAGCCATTGTAATTAAAGGCAAACCAAACGTCACCTTTCTGGGGTGGCTATTTCAAGACATCTGAACTGGCTGGGAAGTTGTAAGGCTCTGACCTTGCTGGATAATCTGAATAATAAAATCACATTCCTTCTACCCCCTGGCCACGCACAGAACTAACGGTGTCGTTTAGTCACAAGTTGAATGAGAAGAGCGGTTGTTCAATCTGATTTTTTTCATTCTGTGCCTTTTTCAGATGGAATCGAAACGAAAAACTTAACAGATCAGCAGCTGATGGTGATCGCCAAGTTGTTTGGCCGGCAGTGGAGAGAAATCGCCATTGAGTGCCTGCAGATGGAGATGAAAGACATCGAGCAGATCCAGGCAGCGGAGGAAGAAGTTAATATGCAAAAATTCCTGGTGTTAACCAAGTGGAGAGACAGAGAACAAAGCAACGGGACTGCGGAAGCTTTGTACGGAAGTCTCCGTGAAAAAGCCTCCTATGAGATACTGCAGGCCCTACAAGGTACCGCCGCCCTGTTGTAGTCATTTAATCGCATCCTTACCTTTCAGATGTATTTTAAGACTTTGCATCAGGGAGTTCACCAGATACCTACCTACGTAGGTCAAAATTATCTCCCTTTTCGTATTAGTTTAATGATTGGACTCAGTAAAGGCCTTTCCCAACCTTCAAGGACGCTGCGATTCAATGATCGTGTGATTTTTATACTTCCCTTCCGAAAGTGCTGTAAAATGAACAATATTTTTGCCCTGAAGGTGTTGAGAGTGCTCTCAGCATGCCCTGTCTCTCATGACCAAGCAAGTCAATGTTATATACCCAAGCCAATTCTTGATCTTCTCTGGAAGTCCTAAGAAGAGGTGTTTGGATCTTTACTCTGACGTGTTTTAGGCGTGATTAATTAGCACCTTCTCCTGACGGCTGACTTCACGGTTTGCTCCTGCAGACCCGTCTGCGTGTCTGTATTTCCTTCTGCCCGTGGGTGCCCCTGCTCGATTCTGTGGGGCTTCTTACGCTCCGTTCACCTTCTGCCGATCAAAATTGTTCAATGAGCTGAGAACTCTGCCAGCCATGGGGAACCTTCCTCAAAAACGAAATGTATATTTAGTTGTTTGGGTTTTTTTCTGGAACAGGCAAAACTTTGTTCTTTCTTAATTCTACTTAAAAGCAGCTTGGCCGCAGAGGTGGGGAGCTGCCTGTGCTCCCTCGCTCATCTGACCCCCACAACTTGCCGTAGCCTTGTGCCGTCTCGTAGGTTTTTTTAAATACGTTGATTATTCAGCATGAATATTGCAGTGAGGTGTAGAGAGCAGATAAACCCCATGTGATCGTGCGCCTTCCTTTCCACAGGTTTCTCAGCTCGGTGCTGAGCTGGTGAAGCTGCGGTAGAAGGAGGGTGGAGGGAGCATCCCCAGTCAGTCGTTCCGCTTCTCCGGCCGCTTCCCCGGGATCTCGGCGAGCTTCCGGAAGGAAGATGCAAGGCATCCTCCGTCAGCGGAAGGTTTAGGCAAGAAATAAGAAGGAGATGTGGCGCGGATATAAGCACACCTAAGACTTTCGGGAGCCAGGACTCAGGCGGTGGATTCCGGCGTGGCGGTCGGCGGTGCCGAGCTTCCCGTACGGGGAACCCCAAGACCCAGCTTTGGCCGATTTGAGCCAGTCCTAAAAGACATGAACACTGGAAGAAACCACTTTACCTACTTCAGGTATACGGTGGTTACCTGGAAATGTTTTTATTGACATCAGGGAAAGAAAGGGAGAAAAGTTCCGCTGAAACTTTCGTCCCCTTAAAAAAAAAAATATATTGAACTGCCAAAATCATGAGGTACATTGTGTTTCTCACAGATGCCCGAGATCAGGGAAGAAGAATCCTCAACAGGCACAGGAATTTATCTGCAAAATCACTGTATATATGCATAATTACTGTATATACTCGTGTACATTCAGTCCTTCTTAAGCTATGGTTCTGTTTTCTAACAGCTCGGCGACGGGTTTCACGGGAGCACCACTATGAACTCCAGACAGCTTTGGATTTTGCCCTGGGAATTTCTTCTTCGCTCTTTTCTGTATAGTCTGTCTCAGTTTTTGTGAGATAATTTTTTTATGTTGTATAATTTTTTTTTTGTACTATAAGCGTTTTATACTTTTTTTTTTACTTGATTGATTTTTAACTTGAAAAGAATTAGGTGTTTACAACTAAAATGGGAGAAACCACATTCCCTGTGAAGGTTGTTGCTCCATCGGCAACGTGCGTACTGCGGAACTGGAAAAGATTTGGGAAGAATGTTACTTGCCGAAGGGAGCAGCGACGGAAAATGAGAGAGAAAACAAAAAAAATCTTATTTTTAAAGACACAGGGTTCTATTGATCACCTTCCTTTGCGCGTGTTTATGGAAGAAAAAGCATTCTTTTAAAAAAATAAGGATTAAAAAGGAAACATTTACACTACGTATGATTTTTTTATTTTTTAATTTTAGCCATTGGATGAAATGTTGCAAAGTTGTTGTATGTTGTGGGCTGTCTTTCCAAGCCTTGATGCTCCACTGCTACGCACATCCCAAGAGGTGGCCAAGGAAAAGGGATGTGTTGGTGCCCAGGACCTTATGCCGATGGGGTGTTTAGGGGGGAAAAAAAAGGCTGTGGGAGACAGGGAGGTGGTGAGGGGCTCTCCACCTTCAGGTAGAGCTGCCCTGGACTCTTCTCTCTGAGACAACGGATGGGAAATTGCCATCAGGGGGACCTTTAAGATACCCAATAAAGCTCTGCTAGGACTGGTGAGAAGCAGAAATCAGTAAATCTAAGCTGGAAATAAGATGCTTATTTGTACTAATGAAGGTAAGCAGATGGTGAAAAGAGCTGATGAGGTCTTCAGCTGTCAGGTTCTTCAAATCAATATCAAGAAGCTTTTTTTAAAAAATGTATATTGTATTTCCATGGTCTTCAGTTTGGTTTGGTGAAGTTCTTGAGGGCAAGAAGGAATGAAAACACTACAGTTGCACCACAGCACCGAGGCACGAGGTTGCTCTTACCTTACGGCTCGGTCTACCCTGTGGGTGATCTGTGGGTGTAGGGACCATGGCTCAGTTCAAGAAGTGGGAGTTGAGAAGATCACCTGTTAAGGGCTGGTGTGGTGTGCAGGTAATGCCAACACTGGGAGAAAAGGGGAGAGGATGAGGATGGTGGTTGTCCTCCCAGAATCTGAAAGAGCTGAGGGTCCCACCAGCCCTTCAGCATCAAAGGGGGTTGCTCGGGGGGTCCCCAAAGGGCAGAGCTTGGTGGAACCAAGTAAAGGGTTGAAGAATAAGGTGGTGATGGGCAGTGGAGGCAGCTGGGTGGGACTTGGTCAAAGCCACATCTCAGCCAAGGACTGGACACCTGGGCTGGCTAATGTGCTGCAGGCAGGAACTGGGAAAGGAATCATCCCACCAGCCCTCCTGGCTTTCAAAGCTCCGCACAACTCCTTGCCTCAGCGGAACAAACAACTCAACCATTGATTTTGGTGGGGCTGGGATTTCACCCCAGCAACGGTAACCGGCTGGAAAATCTCTGTAAATGAAGATGAAACCAAGCGGGTGGCTTTGAGGGTTTGGTCTGAGAGAAAAGCCCCGAGAAACACGTCTGGTGTAAGTACCCAGGTGGAAACAGGGTTGTAACGTGCAGTAGCGGTGCTGAATGTTACGATTATTCAATATTCAAATTAATTTAAATGTGTGATTGATTCATCTTATGTCTCAAGGAAGGAAGGAAAAGAAGGTCACCCTGTTTTTTTTATGCAAACTTTATTAGGCAATAAATAGAATAAATAAAGCATATCATAAATAATTTGATTGTTATAAATAAATTTCAGTTTCTGAATATCATAAATAATTTGATTGTTATAAATAAATTTCAGTTTCTGAATATCATAAATAATTTGATTGTTATAAATACATTTCTGTTTCTGAATATTATAAAGAATTTGATAACTATAAATACATTTCGGTTTCTGAATATTATAAGTAATTTGATAATTATAAATACATTTCTGTTTCTGAATATTACAAAGAATTTGATCATAAATACGTTTCAATCTTTGAAAATTACAGCTGAATAAATAAAATGGTGGAAACAAATTACAACTGAGTGTTCAGTTGAGAGCATTTTGATACTACAATGTAGCTTATTTTCTAGAAATCTAGAAATCTAGCATGCTAGCTTAAAAGGTGCTGTCTACGCCTCGCTAAAACACGATTTATTAAACCTCTGTGAAATATTATGCGCTGGGTTCCTTAAAAGCCTCCAACCACCTCACTGGGTACTGACCCAATTATTTTTTTTCTCCAAAATATCCTTAGGTTACATTTCTGAAGATGCTGGAGAGCCGGGCGCTCACAGCGAGCTCTCCAGGGAGCTCAGGAAGTTCATCATCCTGTTGATGGTGACGGTGCGGATTTGGAAGGCGAGAAGGATGCTGCAGAGCCTCATCCTCTCCCTGAAGGAGTTCGGCCCCGTGCCCACCGACGGCTGCGAAACGTTCCCGCTGCTGGTCCTCAGTACCTGCGAAGAGGTAGGGGAGTTATCATAGAATCCTAGATCGGTTTGGGTGAGATGGGACCTTTCAAGGTCATCTGGTCCAACCCCCCTGCAGGGAGCAGGGACATCTGCAACTAGAGCAGGTTGCTCAGAGCCCCATCCAAGCTCCCCTGGGATGGTTCCAGGGATGGGGCAGCGACCACCACTTGGGGCAACCTGGGCCAGGCTCTCACCACCCTCAACCTCAAGAATTTTTCTTCTCTCCAGTCTTGATCTTCCTCTTTTAGTTTCAACCCATCTTCCCTTGTCCTGTCCCACCAGGTCCTGCTCAAAACTATCAGAGAAGGGGGCTAGAACAAAAAAAACCTCTTTCAATTTGTCTCCCCCTGAGCGATCAATGGCAAGACTTAGATATAAAGAATGTATTCTCAGCAATGAAAAATTTGCGCTATTTAATGATATCGTGAATAGACTTAGGCTGAAATTGGAAATGTTTAATGATATAATGAATGGGATAAAATTTGAAGTGTTTAATGATACTTGATTGATTGATAGGCTTAGGCTAAAATTTGTAATGTTGAGTCCTATAATTAATAACCAGGATAAAATCTGAAAAATTTAACGCTATAATTAATAGGATAAAATTTGAAATATTTAATGCTATTATTAATAGGAAGTGCAGCTGTACTCCCCTTGAGACAAAAATGGCCATTCATGCACAAAGGCTTTTTCTGCCCAGGAATAAAGATGCTTTTTTATTACTAAGCCACCATTTGGCTTCATGAAGTGACCCCCTTAGACTGGGCTCATCTGCGTCCGGAATTTCCAGACTATCAGGAAATGCCGTGTCAATGCAAAGGAAATTTATTTTTTTTTTAATTACTTTTTGTTAAACAAACAAGTTTCTAACACCTATTCCCTCTACTCAATAATATTTATTAAAATTCATACATCTTATTTCACATCAAGTGCCTTCTAGAAAAAACAAGATTTTTTTTTCCCCAATTACCAGATTAAAGAAAGGTCACTATTTGACTGTAGAATGGAGCAAACTGGATTAAAAATTCTGATTTAAGACAGAAAGAGTAGAAAAGAAGGAGACAAAAACTTACTTGCATCAGCTCATCAATAGTTGCCAGGACCTTTTGATCACTGAAGTTCTCCAGCTCTGCCCTGTAGACATTCAGGTCCTCGTAGATGCCCTCCAGGCATTTGCTCTGAAAAAAAAAAACCCAGAATTACTAGGAAATGTGGGAACCGGTTAAATGCTTTAAACATACAAGTAAAGGGGTTCTTTTGGGAAACTTGACATTTACCATATCAAAATTAGATCTTTCCAATTCCGGACAGTTTCCAGTCTGTAAATCAAAGAAGAAACGAGATATGGTGATTTTGTGGAAGTGTGAATTATACGACTGTTCCATCAAAATACGATGCTGAAACTTCAGCTGTGTTTGGTTGGTTGGGGTTGTTTTTTACCCTTGGATCCACAGATGTGCAAGCTGTTATCGTGTTGATTTGATTCTTAGTGATATCTTCAAGATCAAGCTCTTCAAGGGTACATTCAAATCCCAGGGTGCCAAGCTCCTGTGTTAAAAGAGGAATAAAAAAGAGCCGTTGATTCAGTTTCACAGTACCATATATATAATTATATATATATTAATTTAAAAGTGTGATTGTGTGTGTATATAGCTGTAAATACACACGGTTATAGTGCTCCATCAGAGCTCTCTGTGCTTCTCTGAATCCCAGGAATGAGACCGTGTGAGGATTAGGGATAAATACGAACGCAAATAGACCGAGAGACTCAGCCACCCGTGCCAGCTGCATTTAGTGCGAGTAAGTTCTGGCTTTGCACAGGTTTTCTATGTTGTTGGGAATTGTGCTGCCTCCGTTACTTTAAAGTATTCTCTCAGGCGTCGAATCTGTTGAGGGCTTTACGGAGCTAGAGTTTCGGATGTGAAGTATCTCTTAGAAAGTGGAAAATAACTCATACCATCCGCATAGACCTTGACCAGTGCTCACTGGAACACTGCAAGTGAGGAAACAATGCACCTATTTAGTGGTGGGGGGTTTTGTGGTTCTCTGGGATGAAGTTTGTTTCTAGGGGAAAGACACCTGAGCAAATTCCCATTTTACAGGGCTGGTCAGGGGAGGCATGAAAGCGCAGATTAAGTAGAGAGTCTTAAAGGGAGTCCTCAGAGATCATCCACCTCATCACTGCCTGGCTTGGTAACCTTACTAACCCATCACCTCCTCCGTTGGTACCAACCATCCTCACCAGCCCATCACCACCCACCTGGGTATCATAGAATCCTAGAATGGTAGGGATTGGAAGGGACCTCTAGAGACCATCTAGTCCAAACTAGATCATACCAGGATCATCCAGGGCAGGCCACACAGGCGGGTTTTGAAAGTCTCCAGAGAAGGAGACTCCACCACCTCTCTGGGCAGCCTGTTCCAGGCTCCGTCACCCTCGCAGCAAAGAAGTTTCTCCTCATGTTGAGGTGAAACCCCCTGTGTTCCAGCTTGTACCCGTTATTTCTTGTCCTCTTGCTGGGCACAACTGAGAAGAGCCTGGCCCCTTCCACTTGGCCCCCANGTTTTTATAAGAGTGGAGGGGAGCGGGAGTTCCCCCTCTTCTCCTTTCCTTTCCAGCAGCGGCGCGGGGAGCGCTGGCAGCCCGGGAATCCCGGCACCGCGCCGGGGGGGAACGGGGGACCGGAGCTCCTGGGGTGGCTGCCTGAGGAGGCTGCGGGGGCAGGAGCTGGGCACTTGTGGAGGCGGGAAGGGCTTTGTTCAAAGCTATTCATGAACCGAATGAGGTTCAAGAAGCTATCAGCATCCTGGCTGAGTCAGCACTGGGGTGGCCGGTGGGACCAGGGCAGGGAGCGTTTTCCTGGACTGAGCGCTGATGAGGCTGCCCTTTGAATCCTGGGGTCAGGTTTGGGCCCCTCACTCCCAGAAGGAGCTGGAGGGGCTGGAGCGTGGCCAGAGAAGGGCAACGGAGCTGGGGAAGGGTCTGAAGCAGGAGTGTGGGGAGGAGCGGCTGAGGGAGCTGGGCTTGTTCAGCCTGGAGCAAAGGAGGCTCAGGGGGGACCTTCTGGCTCTCCACAACTCCCTGAAATTCAGGAGGTTGAAGGCAGATGGGATTGGTCACTTCTCCCAAGGAACAAGTGACAGGACAAGAGGAAGTGTCCTCAAGTTGCTCCAGGGGAGGTTTAAGTTGGATATTAGGAAAAAAGTTCTTCCATAAAATAGTTGTCANTCTCAGATAGTTATAGACATGAACAAGATCTCCTCTCAGACTTCTCTTCTCCAGACTAAATAGCCCCAGTTCTCTCAGCCTTTCCTCAGAGGAGAGATGTCCAAGTCCCTTAATCATCCTCATAGCCTCCATTGGACTCTCTCACATAGCTCCCTGTCTCTCTTCAATTGCGGAGCCCAAAACTGGACACAGTATTCCAGGTATGGTCTCAGCAGGGCAGAGTAGAAGGGGAGGAGAACCTCCCTAGACCTGCTGGATGGGTACCATCACTGCCTGCTCCGTACCCTCCCGAACCCATCCCTGACAGCCTGGGTACCATCCTCCTCCTCCTGGCTCCCCTCAGCAGCCCATCATCACCCACTTGGGTACCGCCACTGCCCTCCTGGGTACCAACCGCCCTCATCCCATCACCGCCTGCCGATGTCCCCTCCCCCTCCTCGCCCAGCCCCTGCCAGACCTTCAGCCGACGCAGGGAGTCGTTGGCAGCCACCAGCAGCTCCCGGGAGCGGTTCAACCCGTCGGCGAGGTGATGCCGGGGGAGAAGCGGCGGCGGCAGAGCCCGGACCGGGGGTGGCAGGGCCAGGACCAGTCCGAGCAGGGGCANGTTCTTCCATAAAATAGTTGTCAAGTCCTGGTCCAGGCTGCCCAGAGCAGGGCTGGAGTCCCCATGATCCCTGGAGGGGTTTCAAAGCTGTGGAGATGTGGTGCTGAGGGACAGGGCTCAGTGGTTGACCTCGATGATCTTAAAGGTCTCCCAACCAAAATGGTTCTAAGTGCAAAGTCCTGCACCTGGGTCAGGGCAACCCCCAGTATTAGAACGGGCTGGGGGTGAAGGGCTGAGAGCAACCCTGCGGAAAAGGACTTGAGGGTGCTGTGGGTGAGGAACTGGAGCTGAGCCGGCCCCTGGCCCCCTGGGCTCATCCCCAGTAGCGTGGGCAGCAGGGCCAGGGGAGGATTCTGCCCCTCTGCTCCCAGGGCTCTGGGGAGACGCCCCCCCTGCAGGGCTGGCTCCAGCTTGGGGGTGCTCAGCCCAGGAGAGACAGGGAGCTGTGGGAGCGGGGCCAGAGGAGCCCCAGCGATGCTGGGAGGGTTGGGCTTGTGCAGCCTGGAGAGGAGAAGGCTCCAGGGAGAACTTCTGGTGGCCTCTCAGTGCTTCAAGGGGCCTGCCCAGAAAGATGAGGACAGACTTCGCTATGATCTTTGTTGTGAGAGGACAAGAGGTGATGATTTAAAACGAAAAGTGGGAGATTGAGACTGGAGAGAAGGAAGAAGTGTTTAATGCTGAGGGTGGTGAGAGGCTGGCCCAGGCTGCCCCAAGAGGGGGTCGCGGCCCCATCCCTGGCACCATTGCAGGGGAGGTTGGATGGGGTTCTGAGTGACCTGCTCTAGCTGCAGATGTCCCTGCTCCCTGCAGGGGGTTGCACCAGATGGCCTTGAAAGGTCCCTTCCCATCCAAACTGGTCTGTGAGTCTATGATCCTGTTGCCTTTGCACGCAGCGTGCAACAAGCTTGTAGCAAAATAAGAATTACTCAAAGTAACAGATAAGTAAGCTTTTCTCTTTCCATCCTTCATTATTAAAAACTGCAACGGTAAGGAGTTATTAATGAATATTTACAAAAAACTCCTTAGAAACTTGCTTTTTACTGATATACTCGGTATAATCACCAAATATTTCAATATTACTTCTCATTGCACGTGGACACCCTCAGCGTGGCCACAGGGCTGGAGAAAACTTTTCTTTCCCTTGATTCTGCTGTGAAGTCAGTGGGAATTTTGCTATCGGGAGCAGGATGAATCAAGAGTTTTATATTGCATTTTCAGATTCTTTTTATTTTAATTGACATCTTGTTTCCCCTAAGAGGGCCGTGGCGTGTCTAGGGCCTGACTTTGCTAGAACACCGGCGCTGCGTAATTTTCCAGCCTCGCCGTGTGTTTTCCATTTCTGCACTAGTCATTAGGCTGTGGCCTGTGGTTTTAATTTTGTGTAGGAGCCTTTTTCTTTTTTTTTTTTCTGACACAGAAATGAAAGAGCCCTTTGGCTTACGCTCCCAGGCGTGTTCTTGAAAAGGCACCGGTTCGGCTTTCCAGGTTTCTTTGCCCACAGCTCAGTCATGGCGTTGCCTTCAGCATGAGGTTCCTCTTCACGTGGGGCACTGCCACACAACTGGGACAACAGCTCCTGCTTGGTGGTGGTCCTGTGCTGCACTTGGGATATTTGTTTGAGCTCTTTGTCCAGAAGGAGGACTATTTAGCTCCAATACTCTCAGAGGTCTCCAAATGTAGGTGCTTTCGAGTGGTCGTTGGGCACAGAACAATTCTCTCAGGGGAAGCTGTGGGTGGAGGTGCCTCTTCTCAAAGAGAACCAGCAGAAAGGACTTTTCCTTCCCGCTGCTGAGTCGCAGTGCTCGGAAGGAATCCACTGTGACCCAAGGCAGTGAGGTGGGGGGAAAAAAAATTGGGCTAGAGCGTGTCCAAGACGAGCTGCTGAAAGCCAGCTGGGCTGGCAAGAGCATGTTCTCAGAGGACTTCACCTCCAATGGGCCCCCCTAAACTGTGAGGGACTGAAAAATAGAGGCTACACAAGTAGGACAACCACACAAGTAGGACACTTCTGCCTCCCTTTTCTGCAAAACCTTGAGCTGTATGTTGCTTTCTTCCTGGAATTTCTCTCTCGATATATAGCTCACAAATTATCGCAAGGTCCTGGTGTTGCACAGATGTTTCCAAAGCAGGGATGTGTTTTTGGTCAGCACTCCCTCAGCCCAACGGTTGTACTATTGAATCATGGGGTGAGTTTAATTTGCTGATAAAATGAAATATATTCTGATATTGGTGAATGATTTTTTTTTTTCCTGGTAGAAGCAATAATTGACCGTTGTTTCATTTGCTCTTGTACAAGTAGGAAGGTTTTTCTCAATTATCTCTAAAGAACCTGAATGACACCATCAGCAGCACTCATTTTCTTTCCTGATTACATCTGAACCCCAAGTCCTTGCCATGCCGAGCTGCTGAAGATCCTCGCACACCTATGACAGGCTCAGAGGTGCTAAATCCAGAGCCCTGCTGAAGCTCCAGCACTTGTAATCACCCTCTGCAGACCCAAAGCCCTCCCAGAGCAGCAATCTCACGGATATCATGGTGAGAGTCCCCGGGGAAGTTGCTGAACATGACGTTGATGTGGTGGTTATGATGGTTTGGATGGTTGGGGAGCTGAGCTTGGCTGATTTCTGCTCCTTTTTGCCCTATTTGTACCATTTTTGGTCTCTGCCCGACTTGTGTTTTGGGCGTGGACTGAGCACGAGGCACTTTTTTTGGAGTTTTGTCTCTAAGTGATGTGTATGATATTAACTGTTGGGTCCTAGCAATGAAGGAATAAAATCTTAAGGATATAATTATTTTGGGCAGACTTTACATCTGTTTTCCATTCCCAGCCTCCTTGAAGCAGCCTATATTTGACCAGTCTGAACGAAGCATCTCGGTAACTTCTCTGCCTGAGCTGCTCTTTAAGCAGCGCTGTGTCCAGCTGCTTTGCTCAGGACGAGTACAATCTCATGGTCACGGGCCGGTTGGGTCACAGGTACTAAAGACCTTTCTGCCTCAGCTGCAAAATGGGAGGATTTGTAGATCTGCGGGCTGGGCTTTGATGTTCCTTAGTGGCCATGTACAACCTGAACTATAATATTAATATTATTTTGGGAGGGGGTTTAGACGTGATAATATTTTCTGTCTCAGCAGCATCCAAAAGCGACAAGCAAGTTCTTTGGAAGTGGAAAAATCCACGTCTTCTTTATTGCACAGGGTGGTTTTCTCCCAGGTACCCACCTCCTCAGGCAAGCGAGGGATTAGCCGGATGGAGCGGTGCATTTGTAATTAAAACAACGAAGCCAGGGATAGCTCCTGTACACCTTTAGAAGCCCAGTGCAGTTAATTGCTTACCATAGCCTAGTAAAACTGTTGGAGGTTGTATAATTTCACAGGAGAAAATGTAATTCCGCTGGCTTTATTCCAACCATAAATTGGTCTTGCTGAAATTAACCTCCTGAGGAAAAAAATACGAGCCTTTTGGGGTCTGGCTATAAAGCTGTACCGTTATTGTAGGAAAAAAGGTGGCTGAAACTGTATTCTTGGCTACGCTGCGCTCAGCCAAAATAACACTTAAAAATCCAATTTGAAAAAGAAAGGGAAAACTATAAGAATAAAGAAACCCCACTGGAAAAAAAAAACAAACCAACCCCCTCCGCGCAGTTTAGTTTTGAGGCCTGAATAGGCGAGTGATGAGAAATAGGATCTTCTCCAGCCACACGGTTCTAAAAAACCAGGAGGTTCCTGGAAATGTCTCCTGACTCAAGGTGCTGGGTGGGTGCTAACCTTTTGTTTCAGGCCTGGCTTGTCTCCTCTCCCCTCTTAAAAATAGCAATTGAATTTGTGGCTCTTGAAGCCCGAGCTGGATGAAGACCACTTTGCTTTCAGAGTCAGCTGCTTCTGAAGACTCATGAGCATCACATGCCGACCTC
Organism: Baryphthengus martii; assembly: GCA_013396935.1. Lineage (NCBI taxonomy): Eukaryota > Metazoa > Chordata > Aves > Coraciiformes > Momotidae > Baryphthengus > Baryphthengus martii. Next base: position 329,186 of record VWZK01009447.1, read on the forward strand.
TCCATCGTCAGTGATGTGGTGAGATGGCGATTAAGGATCGTTCCTAACTGGATCTCCACTTGGGTGATGTTATTTCTCCTCTAACATGTAAAATTAAGTGAATTTTCCTCATTAGCAGGCCCTTTGTGGAGGTCGTGTAGCAACTTGTACCACAACTTCAATGGGAAGAGATGGGTTGTTTGTAGAAGAGTCCTATCCCCTGTCATTATAATGCTATATAATTATGCAATAATTAGCTGTATATGATTATGCAATAATTATACACATACACACACATCTATAAATTAAAGCTGCAGGATGATTAAATCACAAGTAGGCTGACAGTTAATTGTAGGTAGTTACTACACAAAAAGGACAACAAAATGTTGCGTGGAATGAGCTTTCTGGGTACTTTAGTAAATAAACTTATGTTTTATACTATTTACCTCTCAGAATATATGGAGGATTGATCACAGATCAATTTCTTTTTGGCTCCTGGATAATTTTTTGGCGTCGGATAACTCACCACAACAGCCCCATTGACAGAAGCGTTGCTTCTGATTTGTGTTGGGAACTGATGGCTCCATAAAATGGGAAAGCAAAGACTTGAAACCTGCCTGGTGGTTTTTGTGCCTGGTGGGTTTTTTGTGCCTGGTGGTGCTTATTCACTGAGGAAACCCCTGAAACACGTAAACCCTGAAGTTTCATTGATTTCAAAGCTCCAGTCGCATAATTAAATGCTATTTCTGAGTCAAAGTGACTTTCCTGCCCCCGCAGTCAGCGCACTGAAACCCAGGAGATCCTGGGTGTCAATCACTTCCATCTCCTGGCTCTTCTCTCCTCCAGCCATCACTGGACATCCTGTGGTTTTCCCCGTGATCCTGCCCTGAACCTCAACATCTCTGCTCTTCACTGTGAGCTTCTGGCCTCCAGCTGACAGCTGCCACCTTTGTGTCCTTGTCCCCAAATTCAGCAGATATTATTCGAGGGCTGCACTCCACAGCTTGAATCCTGATGCCAGGGGGAGATATATATGTTGGGGGTTTTTTTTTATTTTTTTTCTGGGAAAGGGATGGAGATGGTGATGGCTGCTGGGTAGGTGCTGCAGCTCCTTAAAAAGGTATTTTGAATGGTCATATTTTGGGCAGAAAGTCCCCACATGGAAATGGGACAGCTGTTTGAAGAGCATCTTAGAAGATGAGTGGGAAAGGAAGGTTTTTGTCTGAAATGTGTACACCTGAGATAAACCAGGAATTATGGGTTGTTTTTTTTTTTTTATCCCAAACTTTTTTTCCAGCAGCTTTTTAAGTTGGAACTAGGAGCTGATTTCCACACACCCCTCCACCTCCCCCCATCAACTGACTTCATTTACTGCAGGATGAACTTCAGAGCTTTCTGTTAGAGGAGCATTGACACCAATCTCAGCGCTGCCACTCGAAGGGTTCGCTCTACTTAGCTCAGGATACTTTACAGAAAATAGGAGATGTGGGTAAGCTCCAGGAACCTTTCCCCACAGAAGCAGGGTTGGTGACGTGGGTAAAACCCACAGCCTGTGGGTTTTTGATTTCTCCAGCAGCCCTGCAGGTTGTATTTTTGAAGTTTTATGGCAGTGATAGAAATAAAAAGCTTCTCTGAAGACCTTTGCGGGGCTAGATGGTGCTGCAGTGCGGGGGGGGGGGGGGGGGGGGGGTGGGTGCCGTGAGCTGGGGCACCACATCTGTCCCCAGTCCCTCCATCGGAGCAGCGGTGCTGCTCCTGCCCATCACCCTGGGACCTCAGGATCCCCATGAGAACCTCCTTTGTTTCCTCATCATCTGTGGCTCCCCCAGCCCTGAAAACACCCGAGTGAGTAATGTGGCTGGTGGCTGTGGTTTTGTGGGTGGGGAGGGAACGCTGGTCCCCGCTGAGCCCGGCGCTGCCAGGCTGCTGGCACTTTCGACGGTCCTTCTTTTGCTCTCACTTTCTGTTTCCACTCACCACAGCGTTTCTCATCTCAGGGTGGGTTGGTTTTGGGGTTTTTTTGGTGGTGTTATTCTGTCATCCATTCCTTTTCTCTCCTGTCTGTAAAAGCTTTGGTGGGGTCAGATGCAGGGGTCTCTGCCCTGAGGGGCAGCTGTGATGGGAGAAAGAGGTGACTAAATTTGTGCTCTCCTTGCTGCTTGTGTAGTCACCATTTCACCAGGCAGTGGGATCACATTGGGATGGGGGGGAAAGGGACACATTGATATTGGTTGACCAGGAGATGCATCAGCACGGTAGTGGGTTTGGGTTTTTTTTTTTTTTGTTTTTTTTTTTCCATTTCTTTGCCGCCATGTGATTGGCTATATCACAGGAATGATGGATTCAACCCTTTGCCCCATCCTGAAGAAGCAGGACAGGGACAGCGTTCACACTTTTGGTGCTGAGCCAGCTGATGACTCAATACCCGAGAATCCTGAGATGTACGGAGCTGAGTCTTGAGTGTTTGGGGATACCCAGGGAGCTGCTGCTGTGACTCATGGTTACAGCATTCCCTGGGGAGAGAGGGAACCGAGATGCACGGCTCAAGGACGTGCATTTAGTAGGAGTTATTTGAGCACCCGTCCGCTGGGGAATACTCTGGATTTGGTGGAATGAAGCCCTGATGGTGAGGAAAATATAGCCCCTTAGAGCTTCTTGGTGGGGAAGATGGGAAAGGGATCAGTTCTTTCCACTAAGGCAATTAATTATTATAAGAAGATAAATGCTCTTCAGGGGTGAAACTCAGCACTTCTGGCATCTCAAGGGGGTATTTTGTCTGCTGGGAGCAGGCAGCGTGTGCTGGAGGGATGGGCAGGGACGACCCCAATGCTGTAATGGGCATGAGGAGGGACTGGAGTGGGATGTGCTTGCAGGAGTAAAGATTACACATGTGAGTAGAGTGTGAGTAAAGTACAGCTTACACGTGTGAGGAAGTGCCCTTTGGCTTCCAATTTCCAGTACCACGAATACATTGAATACGTATTATCCACATTAGGCCGAAGATTATTCATATTTTAGCTGGTTCTAGAAATCGATTCCCAGCAGGCCAGCTAAGGGCAGGCCCAGGTGATGACAGGTATCGAAAAATAGAAGCTTTTTCTCCAAGTTGCATGAGGAAAAAACCAACACCCAGCTCCTGTGTGCTGGTAGGTGCTCGGGATAAATGATGCTCTGTGTAAGTGGTAATTTTTTAATGAATAATTATGGAATTACATGGACTAAGTCGTTCTGTTTGCTGACACCGTGGGGACAGCAATCACCTCACAGGTCAAGCAGCCTTTGGCACTTAAAAATCGTCCCAAATTAGAACACTAAAAGTATTTCCAGCAGCTGCTGTGATTTCAAACTCCAGGTGGTCTCGTCCTCAGAAACAAACGGGCTCGAAGGGTTGAAAAGCAGGTGAGTCAGGGGTTCAGGGGCACTTGGGGGGGGCGGGGGGCAGCTCTCCCAGTGGGCAGGGAGAGGGACTTTGCTGAGCATGTATGAGAAGAAGGGGGAATATTAAACAGAGCATCAAACCCAACTGTTCTCCCATCCCTGCCAGGGCCCCACTGAGCCCTGTCCCTCAGCACCACATCTCCACGTCTTGGAAACCCCTCCAGGAATCAGGGGGACTCCAGCCTTGCCCTGGGCAGCCTGGCACAGGCCTGGACAGCCCTGGAGGGGGAGAAGTTGTTCTTATTATCCAGCCAAAACCTCAGCTGCTGCCTTGATACTGAACCCCAAAGCAGCCCAAATATGACTGTACAACCTCCAGGTACATCTTCCAACCCAAACCACCTGCTGCAGGCTTTTGACCTGTGGATAGACATGGGTGGGCTTTTCCCCCAGCCCTCATCTTCCAAGGCAGCAAGAAGGTGCAGGATGCGTAGACTGATGTGATGTGGATCCCTTCTCCTCTCCCAAAACTAAAATTCTGTGTGGCTTTGGTGTCGCAGAGCCCCTTTGCCAGCTCTTCATCTTGTTTTGGGGGGGGGGTCAGTCCCCTGCAGACACGAGTGCTGGTTACTCCAGCAAAACTCCCGGAGTATCCGATGGGAGTTTTCCAAATGAATGCCTTGCCTAGCTGGTGTCTGCCCTACCTTTTCACCTGGGAAAAATTCCTTCTCCCCCAGCTCTGCCGTGAGTTTCACTGACGCGCAGCGGAGGAGTGCTGAGCCTGCTGCCTGGAAACAGACGCTCAGGAGATCCACGCGAAACCCTGCAATTCCCTTTTTTCACTTTTCTTTTGAAGGCCTGTTTCTTCCCCAGCCGTGCTGGCATTAGCAACTCAAGGGTTAGCTGGGTAGGGTGGATGCCAGGCTCTGCTGTCAGCATTTCTGGCAATCACTCCATCAGCAAGAGAGCCAGCATCCCAGCTTGGCATCAAATACTAAATGTCAGGAACTGGAAAAGGCTGTGAGGGGTCACCACCAGAACTGGGGTCGTTATTTTGCAGAGAACCTTCTTCCTCCTCAAAGAAAAACATGAAATAATATTTTACTATTAAGAAGGTGCTGATGGTCAATCGAAGTGAAGAGCAAAGGTCTGATCTGACCCAGTGTGACCAAGGAAAGCTGCTCGAGTGCAAGACTTGGTAGTTTCTGGCACAGCACCCGTGGCTTTGCTGCTGGCGGCCCTGCCTGGTGTGTAGAATGTCCCTCAGTCACCTCTGGGCCGGCAAACGGGGATGGAGGGTCCTGCACACATGGGTTTCGCTTTGCTTTACAATAAGAAGGAAGAGAAACTCTCTGGTAGTAGGCGTAGACTTCTGCAGGGAAGCAAGTGTGGACCTCAAGCTCCCCCCACGACGGCTTTTCCTTGGGGAAGCCCTCGGCAAGGCTGAGCCTCCCTCGGGGCTGCGCAACGACACGTTTGCTTTAAAGAGCTAAAAAAAGGAAATAATAAAATAAATCAGCTCTTCTGTGCTCATCGCCTTCCCCAGAGGGTGTGCAAAGGAGAAGGGAAGAGCCTCGAGTGGACTGAGGGGATTTGATTGAATTTATGGTGGGCTGGAAGCAGAGGCTTTGCAGGTAGCAAGCATGGGGTTGTGTCTCACCACCCCAACCCTGCTCAGCTGAATCCACCTATGACTTAAGCATGGACTCACAGACCAGTTTGGATGGGAAGGGACCTTTCAAGGCCATCTATTCCAACCCCCCTGCAGGGAGCAGGGACATCTGCAACCAGAGCAGGTTGCTCAGAGCCCCATCCAACCTCCCCTGGGATGGTTCCAGGGATGGGGCAGCCACCACCTCTCGGGGCACCCTGGGCCAAGCTCTCACCACCCTCAGCACCAAAATCTCTCCCTTCTCTTCAGTCTAAATCTCCCTCTTTTAGTTTCAAACCATCATCATTTGTCCCGTCCCAAGAGGCCCTGCTCAATAAGCTGTCCCCATAGGAGCGTTTGTCAGAGCCTGTCCTTTAAAGGCTGGACCAAGAAGCTCAAAAGGCCACGTGGAAGCTCCACTGTGGTTTTTCCATACTCACGGTGGTAGTTCCCCCGTGCCTGGTGAGCTGCTGCGCAGAGTGCCCCGTGCCCAGCAAGCGTGGCCTCTCTGCGGTGGGGACCTGCTGGGTGGGTTCATTAAAAAAAAAAAAAGGGAGGAAAGAATAAGATAAAAAGGGAACTGAAGCCGCAAGGTCTGCCTGAGAGGAAGTGTCTGGCTCCTAAAGCACGTTTCTGTTCCCAAGAGCTGCTTTAACACCAGTGGGACATTAGTCCAGGCATCAGGCTAACTTTTTTCTTATTTTTTAATTTAATGGGTTTTTTGGTTTGTTTTTTTTTTTTTGGTTTTTAAATGCAACATGCCAAGCTTTTCAAGCACGGGTGAGTTTAGAACCAAGAGACAGATTTAAAAAAAAAAAAATAATAAACATTATGGTGTGAGGCCAGTTGGAGGCAGGCAAGGAGAAGCGAGTAGCCTTCCCCTGGAATACTGGGACGAGCTGAGGAAAAGGTATCGGATGGGAGAACGCTGGGCCCAGGACATGGCATATTGAAGAGCAGGTCCTTTCCTGCCCAGCTATTCAGGCAGCAGGCAAATAAAAATAATCAAATACTGTTACAACAGTTAAAAACCAAGCTCCAAATTCGCTTCCAAGATGCTCAAGGCTCCGCTGTGGCATCTAATGCTGGTGGACATTTTTCTGCTCCAGCCCATCCAACATCCCCCCTGCGCTTTCCTTCAGCGTTTTAGTCATTTGAATGGTTTTCTCTAAATAAACACTTTTGGTTTTTTGTTTTTAATCCCCAGAATTATGGACGAGAGGCACCAGGTGAGGAGGCTGCTTCAAGCAGCCGAGGGCTGGATGCCAAATCCTGGTTGTGAAGGTGGGACAGTGGTCACTGTCATAGCAGAAGCTGCTTATTACTGTCCCTGCTGAGCTCACCCTGCACAAAAACAACCTTCTCATCGAGTGCCTTTTGAGTCTCCTGCGGGGAATTTGGCTCCAGGTTCCAGTAGTGATACTGGGACTCACAAGTGGAACAGTGTAAATGCCCCATTCGTGGAAGAAAACCGTCAAAATAAAATAANAGTAGGTGTTTTTGCTGCCTGCATCAGGTATTTGTGGTGCCTTCTAGTCTTGGGAGGTACGTTTGGGGTTTTTTTTGCAGAAGGAAAACACTGCAAAGTTCAGCATCTCGCAGGAGATGGTTTATATTTAGTGGGGACAAGGGGAGAAGGAAGCAAAAACCCAGCCAGCAGGATACAGGAGACTCAAAAAGTGGAAGCAAGAAATAGGTGACAAAATACATCTTGCCTGTAACGGGGAAGTAGCTCAGAAACCACAAAACACCTCTCTCTTTTAAAAAGCCCATCATTTAATGCAGTAGTTGCCCAGCATCACCATCACAGCCAGCAGCACCATGACACCTCAGGACACGGAGCACAGAGTCAAGGAGATGCACTTACCCAGAAACATTTTTTCTCAAAAAAAAACCCACCAAACAACTCCCCAAGGATGTAAGAGGGTGAAATGGGCAGTAGGTGACCCAAATAATTAGCTCTCTTCAGCAAACAAAAGGCACTTGGCAAGAAAATGAAGCTCCAGCCTGAGCAGGCTGCCCCAGCCCAGTGCCTCATGAGCTGGACCTCGGCCGGGACGATGGCTGAGGACGATGCTGGGGGGGGTTGTGGAGGGCACAGGGTTCTCAGGAGGACCTGGGGTCTTTTTTTAAAAAAAGAGCTGAGAGCAAACTCTTTGTATTTGGGGCTTTTGCTGTTCATGCTCTAAATCCAGTGACAGGCACGTCCTCACTGAGACCCAAAGAGTCGCTGGTGATGGAGACACCAGTTCCGCATCCCATGGGGCCCATTCTGACCTCTCAGGGCATTTTATAGAGCAAAAATATAAACCCCAGAAGGTCTCCCCCTGTGCAGGCAACAGCCTCAAGCCAACTAAGAACTATAGGGAAACTAACACTCTCGATATATAATTTTTTTTTCTGCAAAAATAAAGCAAAATAAGAGGAGTTTATGTCATCTCTGGTCTGCAGGCGAGGTCTCTGCAGCCTAATCCATCCCAACACCTTGAGGGTAGGCACAGCTCCCTGCTTGGGAGACTTGGGACATGAGGGCTGTGAGACAGGGACTGGAAACTCCCTGGAGCAACTCCCAGGAAAAGAAAAAACAAAAAACCTCCATAAATGAAATGAACACCCCCTGCCCTGCCCCATCAGACCCTCCTGAGGAGCAGAGCTTCCATAACCTGCACCTTCTGCCCGAAAAAAGGGGGAGAAACCCCCCGCTCTGGGTCATTTTCTGAAATACATTCTTGGCAGGGGATGAACTTTTGGCGCAGCTCATGTTTTCTGCAAACACCCTTCGCCAAGATGAATTTGCGCCCCCGAGGGAAAAAAAAATAAAATTAAAATGGAAAAAAAACCCTGATGCACACGACATGTGTCTGCTGCTGGCTACGGCCGGGCAGCCTCGGGGGGGTGTGTGTGGTGGGGGGGATGGTTGAGCTTTTTGAGCAATAAATCAAATAAATGAGGGATGGAGACAGAGCTATTAGTGTCCCCGTGTCCCTCCTCCAGGACGTGCAGAAGGGGACGCGGATCCTACCGAGCGGAGAGGTAATGGCCATATACAGCATATTTAATATGCTGCTTAGGTGTTTAATATTAATTTCTATTTTTTTTTCATTTCATTTAAATAATTAGCCCAGGCAATAAAATATAAAAATGCCCATTTATGGTCTGATTCTCACAACAGTCCTGATATTAGGGCCCAGTGAGTGTTACTATAGAAGAATCTCTCAAATCCACATCACACACAAACGATGAGCTTTCCAATAAACAACTCCACAAAAATCCCATCTTCTCTCCGCAATTTCATGGGATCAGCAAGAAAAACCCAACCCACAAGGCTCCTTCTGGCGATGACAAAAGAGGAATCGCACCTTTAGCGGGGGGAATAGGTCACCGGTGCATCGCCAACGTCAACCACCAGGCAACAAAAAGACATTAATCATAGGAAACAATTTTTTTCATTTTTATTTTACATATTTATACATAAAACTTTCCAGGTGACTCTTTCGAATCCAACCGCATGTTAATAGCACATCTAAAAATGAATGTCAGGTAGTCAACATTCACAAAATGTTGAAAACTGATTAAAATATACATATTACTGAAAGCTACAACGTCACTACGAGGCAGGCATGTATTTTCTTTTTTGTTTTTCTGTTTTTGTTTTTTTTTTTGACTTGTATAGCACCGTCAAGTACAGTTTCTTTGTTTTAAAACTACAGTGAAGAATAAAAAAGTAGTCAATGGTAAAATATCGCCCAACTTGGGGGGGGCAAAAAAAAAAATCTCTAAACAAACAAAAATAAAGTTAAACTACCCTCTCTTCTCACCCATGATTTATAATGTTATAAGTACTGTACATTTTCCTTTTTTTTTTCTTTTTTTTTTTTTGTAATAATATTATTAAAATGCCTGATATTTAGTGGCACGAGTAAAAAAAAAAAAAATTAAAATAAATTAAGAAGCAGAGGCCAATCACCGGACATAAAGCTTCAGACATGGTCAATGACTAACACTGGTTCTCTCGGGCGCCACCGTGGACATCAGCGCTTGGACACACACAGAAGCACAATGAAATCTCGCTCGAGCTCCGCTCCTGCCGCTCCGCGGTTCATTTTGCCGGCATTTTCTCTGCCATGTGCTTCTGCTGACTTTCGGCGTGTCTGGGAAGGGGAGGGGGGAAGAAAGAAGGTGCGTTATTCGCAGTGCCGGGGGGAGGTGGGAACCCAAACCGCACAAAGGTGTGCTCCAAGGAAGCGTCCGAGGAAAATAATCAACGCCAGGTAAGGGATGTGCGGTCGCTGCCTGGGGTCCTTCCCAGTGGGAGGGGACCAGGAGGTGGGCGAAGAGGAGAGGAAAGGAACCCCCCCTCCTTTGAGTCAGCTGGGATGGTTTGGATCAGCTGGGCTGGTTTGGACCAACTGGGGGGGTTTGGGTCAGCAATGGCTGGTGTTTTCACCACCACACAACTCTGGGGTGGGGAGAACCGGTGCCTCCCATGACTCACCAAAACTCCCACCATCCTGACCAGCTTCCAACTAAATTTCAGTTACTAAACAGCCCTTAATTACATCTAGGATGCAAAGCGTTTCCAGAAGTGCAGGGGAAACAACGTGAGCTAATAGCCCATTAGCCCCTGGCCCCCTGGGCTCATCCCCAGCAGCGTGGGCAGCAGGGCCAGGGNATGTTCCGTTCAGGGTCAGGCTGGCTGGGGCTCTGAGCAACCTACTCGAGTTGCAGACGTCCCTGCTCCCTGCAGGGGAGTTGGACTAGATGATCCCCTCCCTTTAAGGTCCCTTCCAAGTCAAACTGTCCCCTTAATGTTCCACTCTGAAGCCGCAGTCCTTGTGTGCCGACAATAATCACTATCACCTTTTTCTGCTTTTTTTCCCCCGAAGCTTTCAATCCATCTTAACGTTTTCTGCAGCGCATCACTAGCTACACCTCAAAGGAAAATGCCTCTTAAGCCTTGTTGCCCAGGAGATAGAGTCCTTTAGGAAACCCACCTATATTCTGCAAGGCTTTCCATTTTATCAGCTATGGATAATAAATACTCAGAAATTCTCCTGTTGGTCAAGTCCTTCTGCTGGCAGAGGCGCATCAGCTCTCGCGTACTCCAGTGAGAGGGGTGGGGGTGACACGGGGAGCCCCTTGGATTTTCCTTGGATGTACTGGGGGTTTGCAGCATTGCTCCTTCCCAGACTCTTTTCATGCTTTGGAAAGGAGAAATACTAATTCAACACCTGCATTTGGGGAGCTCTTGAAAGCTGCTGATGGTCTCCAGAACACAAACGCCCTGATCTCTTGTTTGTGGAGGAGAGAACAGTGTACTGCTCAGCCCCTACCTGGGATGGCAAAAGCTTTAGTACCAGAATTCTGCTAAAACAAAACCCCTGTGGCAAGCTGGGAACTGTGAGGAGAGAGAAATACCCTGAGAAGCCTCCTTCACCTGGTCAGGTCCTCAATGTCCACCAGCATGGCGTCCTGCTCCGTGTGCAGCTCGTCCCGGATAAGCAGCAGCTGGACCAGCTCCTCGTTCAAGCCTGGAATCGGGGAGAAAAGAGGTGAGTTCATGATGTCCTGGGGAACCCCGGTTTGGAATCTCCTCCATCATCCTTTCCCACCACGCTACAGATAAACCGGTGTGGAGAACCAGGAGGGATATCCTCAACGGACGCATGGCTTTTAGGATCAACTCTAAGCCCCTTGGCTCTGCCTGCAAGAAGTTCCCTGGGTGATCCTGCTCTGGCAGGGGGGGTTGGACTTGAGGATCTCCGGAGGTCCCTTCCAACCTTTACCAGTCTACAATTCTATGGTTCTAAGTTTCCTTCTTAAAAGAGCTCAAAATTAAAGATGAATTCCCACTCATCCTGGTTTGGGGTTACTCTCCAAGCTGGCTCCTCTGCTCAAGAGGGATGCTCATGACACTGGATTGTTGCTTGGGCTTGTGTCAAAGAGCAGGGAAGAAGAAGAATAAAACAAAAAAGGTCCATGTGAAAAAATAAAACTCCCCTGAAGGTTGGGCAAAGACAGATGAGGAGCTGGGGCACTGGCCCCTGTGGGCAAATGTGACGACCCATGAAATGTGTTGAGGGGCTGCAGAGCATCATGTAACTGGGGAGTGGATTTACCCTCGGGTGTTTGCTAAACTGGAGAGTTTCTCCACTTTGGAATGGTTTGGAGGCCATGGAAGAGCATCCCATGAAGACACAGCCATGAAGCCATGAGTAAAAGATGCTTCCAAGACAGGGAGACTTCCCAAGACTATTTTTAAGCGACCGAGTTTTAAGTGGGGCGTTAGGTGCTGCCACAATGCTACAACCCTCCTCTCTTAGGGAGCCAAGCAAGAGTTTGAGGAGAAATGGAAAAAAGGAAAAAAAAAAGCCAAAGAAGCCCAATCTGGAGAGAATTCCATCTCTAACCACCACGATGCGCCTCGTCCATAAACTTGTGTTATTGTGCATTTACCAACATTTCTATGTGTATCCTGGAGAAGTGTTCTTAATTAAACAGAGCACACCAAAGATTAATGAGACAAGTTGTCACTTACTTTCTATCTGTGAGTGGAGATCATTGACTATCACCTGTAGCTGCCCGATAGTCATGTCTCGTAGATCAGTGGGTTTTAAACTTCTCTTCATCAGGCATTCACTTATATGAGGCATATGTGGCAGCTGAAAAGAAAATTTTCACTTTTTTACTGTTTTCCTCAACCTATTTGTATTGCCGAGCAGCGGCAGTTGACGTTGCTGGCATCCCCCTCTCACAAACCTGCCCTGATGACTCCACCAGGAGCACCGAACCAAGCTGAACATCTACACAACGTTCGACCCTGGTCTTCAAAACTACCAGCATTGCCAATGTATTGATAGAAGGTAACGGTCTAATGGGTGGACTCGATGACCTTAAAGGTCTTTCCCAACCTAAATGATTCTGTGATTCTATAAAGGGAGGTGAGGGCTATGGTGAGTGGTGCTGAACCATGGCAGGAGTGCTCCAGGATAGGATGGGATGGGATGAGCAGGCTATGAGAGCCCCGATGAGAAGCATCAAGGCAGTAAGAACCTTCATGCTTCACCACCTCATCCCCCGCATCCAGCCCGCTCCCATAAGATGAGACCACGTCAACCCTTCAACTCCTGACTGATGGTCTCTATCTCCACTGCTCCTCTGCATGTCTATGGGCACCAGGAGCAAACACTGTTGGCCACAGCACACGTCTCCACAAACAGAAGCAAAAAGAAGAAAAGCTGGTGTTACCCCTCAACACCATCCCACGCCTCCCACTTACAAGATCCGCTACCGGCGATTTCTTCCTGTTCTGTTTTTCCACCTCGACCTGCATTTTGGCCATGGGCTTCGCCATAGCCAAGGCCATTTTGGCTTCAGCTTGGAGTTTCTTTTGCCTGGTGAGGAAGTCCATGTCGTCAAGGGACTCCGACTCTTCCTCCGTCGTGTCTCTGTCGGAGTAGGACGAGCTCTGCTTGCTCTAGGGAAGAAGTCACGCAGCTGTCACAGCCCCATCACCCCAACCACACCACAGCAAAGAATTCTGCTATTGACTTAACATATTTTCGTGCATTTACAAGCGGTATCATTTCAATAGAAATGGTAAAGGGCACAGATTTGGTTTCAAGTTGAATCCACAAGATTATATTTAAAACACAAGGCAATTCTCAGATAGGTCCCCTTGACTATTAATAGCAGCTTGAGCACTTTGAATAGAAAGAGGAACCAACCAGATCAACAACTGTTGAAGGGACAGACTGGTTAAGCTGGAGGAAAACATTGGGGGCCATGGTGTGGCATTCACAAAGGGAAAGACGTGGACCTGTTGGAGCGGGGCCAGAGGAGCCCCAGTGATGCTGGGAGGGCTGGAACCCTCTGCTGGGAGGCCAGGCTGGTGTAGCCTGGAGAAGAGAAGGTTTCGGGGAGACCTTCTGGGGGCCTTTCAGGACTTAGAAGAAACCTGGGGACAGACTTTTGAGCAGGGCCTGCTGGGACAGGACAAGGGGTGAGGATTTTAAACTAAACCAGGGGAGATTTAGACTGGAGAGAAGGAAGAAATTTTTTTTTATGCTAAGTGTTGTGAGAGGCTGGCCCAGGTTGCCCCAAGAGGTGGTCGCTGCCCCATCCCTGGAACCATTGCAGGGGAGGTTGGATGGGGCTCTGAGCAACCTGCTTGAGTTGCAGATGTCCCTGCTCCCTGCAGGGGGGGGTTGGACTAGATGGCCCTGAAAGGTCTCTTCTCACTCAAACCTTCTATGATTCTATGCAAAGAGGGAAAAGTCGGCAGAAGCCGATACCACTTGATATCTGTTAATGCCCTGATAATTATCGGAGCCAAAATGAAAGGGAGGAAGGAAGGAAGGAAGGAAGAATCAACATCTCCACATGAAGGCATCAGCTCTACAGCAGCTCAGTGCTAGTCAGGGCCCATTTGGTATCTGCCCCTCAGCATCTCCCATTCCTTTTACTGAAGGCTGGAGGTGCTTCTCTGGGGTTCAGTGTCACTATTTTAACAGCATCACCTCTTTATCAGCTTCCATTATGGATGCCCTACAGCTTCTGTGCTCCAAAGCCTCCACAGGATCGATTCCCAGACCTACCATGGGCGACAACGGCGTGTCCAGGCTGGTTTCTGTCTTGCTGTCATCGGCATCGCTGTCCTTGTCGCTGCCGCTGTCGTTCACGAAGCAAATCTGTAGGTTCATCCCACTTTGTAATCTGTGGGAGAAAAAGGAGAGGTGACACCACAACCCCGCTCACGCTGGCACTGCCACCAGCAAGACGCCACGGTGATGTCAGCAGCGAGACTGCTGCTGGGACTTTTTTTTTTTCCTGAGAACATGGTCACCACCCACACAAAAGCCCAGGAACACCAGCCCGTGGTGGCAGGGCACGGACAAGCTCCCAGAGCTGTTGCTTCCCAGCGGCAGCTCCAATTGGGACTGGAAACTCCGTGACAGCATCATGACAATGCTTCTACCACCATCTATCGATGAACTTCAGAATTGCCCAGACATGGCAAAGCTTTTGTCATCACAGGTGGCTATATGATTACAGTAAAGAAAATGTCATCTATAAAGTATATAGAAAATATATAGAAAGCTAAAAGTCTTTTGAGGAGCAGCTGAGGGAGCTGGGCTTGTCCAGCCTGGAGCAAAGGAGGCTCAGGGGAGACCTTCTGGCTCTACACAACTCCTTGACAGGAGCTTGGAGCCAGGGAGGGTCGGGCTCTGCTCCCAAGGAACAAGTGACAGGACAAGAGGAGGATTAGGTTGGAGCTGAAGAACAATTTCTTCCCCTTTGGGGTTGTCCAGGCCTGTGCCAGGCTGCCCAGGGCAGGGCTGGAGTCCCCCTGATCCCTGGAGGGGTTTCCATGGTGTGGAGCTGTGGTGCTGAGGGACAGGGCTCAGGGGTGCCCTGGCAGTGCTGAGTTAACAGTTAAAGCTCTTTTCCAAATGAAATGATTCTAGGATTCCATATTTTACAAATAAAACTCGAAAATTACATTTTATATCTAACTAATATAAAATTATATTAGACACATATTATATTAGACTTATATTATATTAGACACATATATTAGACTTCTATTCTATTCTATTCTATTATACAATGAGCTCATGATTGAAACTATTTATTCAGAAGCCTAACATCTCTGGATATGGTGGCTCAGGGCAGGGACCTCCCACAAAGGGATGAAAAGAGTGAGTCTGTGACTGAAGCACCTGAAAGCCAGCAACTGATACACCCTTTGATTTCATATCCAAGCACAGTTTGACCTCATGTGCAAGCCCAAAAAGGTCCTGCAAAGGTTCCAGTGGGTCCCATCACGGGCAGCGTGCAGGTCTCTAGCTTGGAGAAGAGGAGACTGAGGGGTGACCTCAGGAATGTTTATAAAACGTCAGGAGGACGGAGCCAGGCTCTTCTCAGCGAGGCCCAATGACAGGACAAGGGGCAAGGGGGGCAGCTGGAACGTAGGAAGTTCCAGGTAAACATAAGGAAAAACTTTTTCACGGTGAGGGTGACAGAGCCTGGCCCAGGCTGCCCAGAGAGGTGGTGGAGTCTCCTGCTCTGGAGAGATTCCAATCCCACCTGGATGCCTTCCTGTGTGACCTGCTCTAGGAGATCCTGCTCTGGCAGGGGGGGTTGCGCTCGATGATCTTTCGAGGTCCTTTCCAACCCCTACCATTCTGTGTGATTCTCTGACCTATAAAGCTGAAGAGAACTCCAAAGAGCTCAGGTACAGCCGGTAATTTCTGGTGGCTCAGCTGCCAAGCCCCACCACGCAGCCTTCATTAGACCCACGCTCTAATTACCAGGCAGCGGCTCCTGGTTTAGCGGTAACGACAGCACGTGAAAACTGGTTTCCCTCCTGACTGACTCATCATTCGATTTAACTCCACCGTTGCACCTCTCTGGTGTAATAACTATTCCTCCTGGCTTTACGCCTCTCCGAGGCTTTTTCTTCTTCTCCCACACCATGGCAACAGGTAGATCTTCGT
This sequence comes from Baryphthengus martii, assembly GCA_013396935.1. Lineage (NCBI taxonomy): Eukaryota > Metazoa > Chordata > Aves > Coraciiformes > Momotidae > Baryphthengus > Baryphthengus martii. The sequence continues at coordinate 344,693 of VWZK01009447.1, forward strand.
TCCCAGGGTGGGAGGCGTTCCATGTTTTCCCAGTGCCATGGGTTACTCCCTGGCAGAGTACAAACAAGCCTCTCTGGACTACATTTGGTGTAGAAATTTTTAAAAAAATGAGAGTAAGTGAGGTGTCCGTGCTCCACAATGTGCCAGCCCCAGAGACGGAGGCATGTCCAGCGAGCAGTGCTTGTGGGGAACACGTGGACATGGTGAGGAGACATGGTGAGGAGACAGGGAGCCACGTTAAAGCTCATTTTTTCCACTCTCCGGTGCTTTCTGTGTGTGAGATTAATTGTTCCCCACTGCCCTGCTGTCACCAGGGCTACCCATCAGCATTGGATCTGCTCCCAACCAGCTGTCCCCTCCCCAGACACCCGAGGAAGATGTGCTTGCACAAACTCCTGGTTTTCCACCAACCGTCACCAGGGTTGCCTGATCCGGGACTGGACCGTGGGACCATCCTCAAGTCCCGCCCTGATTTGGACATACACATCTGGCACCAAACCAGGCATTCAGACATAAAAATCCTCATTATTTTGCAAGAACTCCTTGGGAAAAAAATTAATAATTAATCAACTGTCTTCCTGACAATAACTCCAGTTGTGCATTCATAGAATCATTTTGGTTGGAAAAGATGATCCAGTCCCAGCGTTGCCCCATCCCTGCCAGGGCACCATTGTCCCCTGTCCCTCAGCACCACATCTCCATGCCTTGGAAAGCCCTCCAGGGATCAGGGGGACTCCAGCCCTGCCCTGGGCAGCCTGGCACAGGCCTGGACAGCCCTGCAGGGGAACAAATTGTTCCTCAGCTCCAACCTAAACCTCCCCTGGGGCAACTTGAGGCTGGTTCATCTTGTCCTGGCACTTGTTCCTTGGGAGCAGAGCCCAACCCTCCCTGGCTCCAACCTGCCGAATTTCAGGGAGTTGTGGAGAGCCAGAAGGTCTCCCTTGAGCCTCCTCTTCTCATGGCTTCATGATACTTTCACTGCTATTCTTGGTCTGCCCAAGTTCAAAGGCAATACTCAGCTCAGGACAAAGATCCTAAATGAAAACCTGAAGGAAATCTAATTCAGGAAACTTCAGCTCATTTGCTTTATCCCCTGAGCATCCAAATATGTCTTCTATCCAATTTGAAACATAGAATTTAGCATATTATTTACAATTATTTATATAACATACAACTATTGTGTTTGGAGCGCGAGATGTTGTTCAAAATCAATCAATGAAAACTGAAGAACACGGTTGCAAACAAAAACTGAGGAATCCTCTGAAGAGCAGGTCTCAGAACATCCCACAGGAGGCATCTCCCATTTTTCAGCCTCCAAAGAGGTTCTGGGCAGCGAGGCCGCCCGGCTTACCGGGAGGAGAGGCTGGGCTTGCCGCTCTTGCTGCAGCTCGTGTAAAGTCCCGGGCCATCGTCGAAGAAACTACCCAGAGCCAACTTCTGCCTGATGGACTCCCGCTCATTCTTCTGGGCCTGAAAGGGAAAGGTGACAACAAAGGATGAAGCTGCCGGTCACGCCAGGGCGCAGGAGGAAGAGGTGTCCCACCAGCCCCACCGCTACGCTCGTGATGCCCAGGATCCCCCAGGCTATCATCTATCACCTCCCGTGCTTGGGTGGACCACATGGCCCATCCCAACAGGGAAGCCCATCGGCGTGTCTCCCGCTCTCCGTAGAGAGACAGTGTCTATATATCGATACATAAATATCTGTATTTTTCCTCAATATAGCTACACGTTGATAAATACATATTAATCTCAATATAGATATCTATTGATAAATAGCTGTATTTATCTCAACATATCTATATTTTGAGATAGAAATATCTGTATCTCCATACATTGATATAGATCTATATTTATCTCCATATCTCCATATCTCGATATATACCTATATTTATCTCCATATATCCATATATCAATAGATCTATCTATATTTATCTCCATATATTGATAGATAAATATCTGTATTTATCTCAATATATTCATATATTGATAGATATAGAATAGAATCATAGAATCATAGAATTCTATGATATTGATATTGATATTTATCTCTATATATCCATATTTCGATAAATACCATAATTTATCTCCATATATCGACAGATCTATCTATATTTATCTCCATATCTCCATATATCGATAAATATCTGTATTTATATCCATATATCCATATATTGATAAATATCTGTATTATTTATCTCCATATATTGATAAATATCTATATTTATCTCCGTATATCCATATATTGATAAATATCTATATTTATCTCCATCTATCGATAGACAAATATCTGTATTTACTCAATATATCCATATACTGATAGATCTATGTTTATCTCCATATATTGATAGATCTATATTTCTCTCCATATATCCATATATTGATAGAGATATCTCTATTTCTCTCCATATATTGATAGAGATATCTCTATTTCTCTCCATATATTGATATATCTGTATTTCTCTCCATATATCTATATATCTGTATTTCTCTCCATATATCTATATCTGCGCATTCCTTCTGCCAACGTGCTTAGAGACGCCTTTTTAACCATTGCCATCGAATTACCCAGTTTTAAAATTCGTTGAGATATATATATATTTTTTTTTTTTTAATAAGGGCAAGCTCCAAAGTGATTTGCACTGAATCCCCTCTCAATGATTACGGAGATACCTGTATAAAATAATCAAAGTGCAAGGAATTAAACCCCACAGATCTCCATGCAGAATTAGTACCGGCACTACCCCGGTGTCTGTCGCCGACGGATTCTGTGCCAGCGCTGCCAACAAATTCATAGCAGGCGGCGAGATATGGATGGAAAGAACATTTTGAAGTCTTCAAACATTTCATTTTAAAATAACCCATAATAATCTGATGGAGAACGCACCACAAAAAAAAAAATAACGTAGCAGGCAAGCACGGGCTGCTTCCACTGTGTTATTGAGTATAACTGGGCTTCACCGGGAAAAATAAAGCACTTTTTTTTTTGATACATGAAGTGAGATACAATAAAATGCAAATTATTACCTTAAAATAGGTAATGATTTCATTCCAACTCCAGCGTTGACTGCACACATCACATTATCTCACTGCCCATTATATTCTCAGTCCTTTACCAAAACACACTCTTCATTTGTAACCTAACTCCTTTTATTTAAAATATTTCTAACATTAAAAATACACTCCAATGTTATCAAGTGGTGTTGAGTTTTGGGGTTCATCTTCCCATTTCCCATTGGCCCAGCTAGGCTTTTTTTTTTTTTTTTTTACTTTTATTTTTCAGGTTTCAATAATCGATGCCTCGTTCACACGGAGGCCGTTAAAGATTGAGAAGAAAAAAGAGCCAGGCCTGCCAATGAAAGCAGCACAGTGAAAAAAAAAAAAAGAAGTAAAATTGAATGAGAAATATTTTTTTTTTTAATGAATTGAGAGCAGAGAGAGGGCTGCTGCTGTCAGTTCCTCCTGGTACCCCTCTGGTGGGTCTCTCCCCGGTGAGCATCGGCTGCATCGCTATCTCATGAAGTCCTAGATACTGAGCCTCGCCGTCTGCCCACCCCAGGTGATCCTCTCCTACATGTTCCCATCTCCTTTTGATTTTTCTTGTGTTCTGACACAAGTCAGGAGCCCACAGCACACCTCCACCTCCTCCTGACCAGCTGGGTCAGCACATCCCAGCCTCCCCACCGGCTGGGACCGCTCCCTCCCTCAGCACCATACCCACCCGCCCTGTGCGCACCCAAAACCACCACTCTTCCCGTCAAAATACGCACGAATTCCCGACACGCTTCCACATATTCCCCCCTTTCAGATGGGGCTGCCTCTCCAGATCTGTTTTAATTTAGCTCCGCTTCCCGCCGAGACGCAACTGCTCCCGGTTTGACATCCGTACGTTTAATCAACGCGCAATTTGTTTGCTCCACCGGGTCATTGTTGAGGATACTAAACAACAGGACCAAGCTCAGAAGATTCCTGTCTTATAAACCAGACCCAGGTTAATGAGCATAAAGAAATCAGGAGTCCTATTTGTTATTAGAAAACAGGGAACAGTTACTAAGAAATGGAATATACCTCAGGGAACTGCACTTGAAGCTTTAGATAAATGACCCAACAGCTGCACGAGACATCCCCAGTCGGGGACTGAAAACGAGCAATTCCGAAGGAAAACTGCAAGTGGCTTTTGGACTCTCAAATATACTTATATATATTTGAGTATATA
>VWZK01009450.1:0-48295 GCA_013396935.1 Baryphthengus martii
AAGGCTGTGCATGACCACTGGAGGGGGAATAGACCCTAACCCTAATTCTACTGCGCATGCTCAGACTATGTAAATGAATTCTGGGAACTCCTTAGCATAAGACAGCCTTTTCAGGGAAATCTGATGAATACGTATGTTTTTTCTGGATATTAGTTGGTATGGTTTGCTAACTCATTGGAGCCCTTATGGTGGAGGATCCCCAGTGCTGCAATAAAGAATGCTGCTTGATAACAACTTTGTTGTTATTGGGGTTTTCTCTCAGAATCCTTACCCAGCTGCACCTAGCCTCCCACCTTGGTGAGCAGCATTAGAAAGCAAGGGGGTTTGGAAGCTCTGAATTTTGTATCACCCAGCCAGGGCAGTGGAGATCCTGACCTTTCGTACAGTTCTCCTGTTGCCTGTGGAAGTGCAACAGAGGATTGAAACCTAGCAACAACCTCTCCAAGCTGTAACCCCCTACTGCATGACAAGTCCACATATCCTCTTTTAATAGTGGAAAACCTTAGTATCCCTCGTTCTGTGTGGAAAGGGTCAAAATATAAAATGAAGATCCTTATCCACGCTCCTCTTCTGCCGTGTCTTGATTGCACTGGCTGCCTGCGGAGCATCTGCTGCTCCCTTGGATTTTGGAGGTGTTTAGGAGTGTCCTGTGCAAAGGAAGAATCAAAGCCGGAGGTTGCAAACCCACCAGGTCCTGCTTCCTGATAGGCAGGTGGCAGAGTACTGCTGGCTCCAGGTGTACTGTGAAAGCTAATGCTGTACTTTCCATCAAATTACAAGAATTGGGAAAGAACTGCCAAGGCACTCTCTTTATTCTGATGAACGCTGTGCTGAAACAGATGGCCATTAAACAAGAAGTATGTTTGTTTGTTTGTGGAGGAAATAGATTGCACTAGGCTCAAATAGCACTCTTTAGTCCCCAGTGGAACAAATCCAGGAGAAAATTCTGCTATTCCTCATTTTTAATTTTCTGATCAGGAGATAGCCAGCTATAATTCATAATTATCACTTCAAGCTTTTGATAATATACCAGAATCTTTTGACTCACAAAATGAGGTGGGGACTTTTTTCCACAATGACAACAATCAAACATTGGACAGACTTGTAAAGAGAGTGGGGAGTGAATGCTTCGTCAGCCTTCACCTTTAAATCAAGAGACTGTCCTTATAAAATATAATTTCTGTATCAGCCAATAGTATGAAGATAGATGCAGAAACCACAGAGAGGAATTCTATATCTGAGGTTATGGAGAAGGTCAAATGAGATGGCCATAATGATCCTTTCTGGCCTTAACCTATCAATCACAGGGCATTAAATTTCGCTCACTGAGCTGGACGAATGATTATGCAACACAGAAGTACAAGGATTTCTCTGCTTGTAAAGGGAGAACCTGGAAAGAATAATAACCCTGGGATAAAAATATTATGCTGACCTTCTTTCAGAGCATCTACAAAGTTACCGTGGATCTTCTTAAGGTCAGCACAAGTATCCTGGTTATTCCAGCTGAGATTAATGCTTAGAATGGAGTGAATGTGTAATTGATTCTATGACCTGAAACAACTGTTTCCTGGTGTTTGGAAACCCTTCTGCATTCAGCTACAAGATGGATAATGAAAAATCGTTGTGGAGCTGCTGAAGTATTTTAAAGTTCATCTTCATATTCCCTATGTGATATTGGTCTATGCTTTTTATAACAGTGCATTGCAAAAGGGAGCTTCTCTGCTGCTTTTGTCTCACCAATAGCCTCAAGAATCCTTCTTTTTCCGTGGACTGTGAAACACCGGCTCTCTGTTGGATCTCTGGGTCTAGAAATTCGAGAATAGAATTTCCCGATGATAAGGTGCAGGAAAGATAAAGCAAGCATATTCAGTCTGTCTGTTGGCTGGAGCTGCTTTTAAAAGCAGAGGGATGTGTGGGTGGAGGATGTGAGAAGGATATTTTGTACTGGCATATACATGTGTAAACAGCCATTCAATGATTTGTAAAGAGCTGAGCTGAACAGCACCCAAGAAATATACAATTTTTCCTGAAATCTCCAGTGTTTGAAAGCTGGTGGATTCAGCTCCTGATAACTGTTTTCGTCAGTAAGGCCGCAGGTCAAATGTTTTTTAAACTGTCCTTCAATCAAAGTGTAATTGATTGGCAGCCATCGATTAAACAGTCATGTGGACCAGTGCTGACTACAGTGTAGACAGTTTGGAAGGGGGTGGGCAGGAAATTGGAATTGAGGTGTCTATATTTACATGCTAAATTGTATTGTCAATCAAATTGCCAAAGGCTTCAGTATGTTGCGTGATGATAGACTTGGAAAGGAGAACGATGTTCTTGGTAGGTAAAGTTGTCCTGGAGGTTCCAAAAGCATCTCAAATTCTTTTTATCTTGCTCTGCTATCCTACATCAAACTTTTTCTTGGGTTTGAGTATTCTACTTGGCACTGTGCGTCAAAGGAGAGCATCCTCATTACAGAATTCCTGCGCCAAGCTAAGTCTTTTGGGTTGTGGCCACTGTATAAGGGAATGTGTCTGAATGTGGTTGTAAGGCTTTATGAGAACTCCTCATATAGAAATTATGCGCTCTGTTGGGCCACTGGAATTGCTGCATCACTGAAAGATTCAGCTGCTCAGCAATGCAGCACTTTTAAAGGTTCAGTGAGCGTGGAGTTAGTCATCTGTAGTCACGGTCTCTCGTGTATTTTCTAGATCTAAGTCCGGAACAGGGTATTGAATCTTGTCAGTTCTTTCCAGGGGAAAATGTTGTGGGCCCATGATATGATCACTACATAGGCAGAGCGAGATTTCTCCTGTGGCCCTTTGGCAATGTCATTTCCCTGGAGATGGAATGGAGAGCACATGTAGCTAAAGCAACCATGTTGGTTCACCATGAACTAAGGCAGGATTGGAGAGGGGAGGCGTGAGCAAAGGAGATGAATGGAAGTGATAGCTTGTGTCTTGCTAGAATGGTCAAGAAAGAGGCTGATTTTTTCAGAATCTCCTTACTTGACAGAGAAGCCATATATATCAGAGGTGTTAGTAGAGAGAAGAAACTATGGGGTGAATCCCAGAGAGCTCTGATTTAAGTCTAAAGGGCATCAAGGAAAGCTAGAAAGCACTCTGGCCTACCACGGTGGTAACCCACCGCATCACAGCCTCATGAAAGTCCTTTTTGGGTGACTTTTTGCCAGGGCTGTATCATTTTAAATTTTTTCTTGGGAATTGGCACTGTCATAGCTGTAGCTGGGGAAAGATTTTTGGAGTGCATTGATGGAGTTCATTGATTTCTGCAAGCAATACTTTGCTTTCAAATCAGACTCTGAAACACTAGTCCCAGAGTCTATTATTAATTCCTGATGTCATTAAGAGATGTCTTCTTTGTCTGCGATGCACTAACGTTTGTTTTATAAGGCACTGACATGATTAGAGCTTCAATTTGATTTTCTAGCCAGTATGCTTGGCCCAGGATTCCTAGGAGCTATGTTTAAAGTGAGCTTCCTAAATTCATGTTTTAGTCATCTAGTAAATGAAGTTTTGGGGTTTTTTTTAAAAGATTCTTAATGCCTAGTTCAGCAGTTACCAGCTTCTCGGCTCTTTCTTTGACCAGGCCATTTATTTCAGTGCCCAGTAATGTTACTGACTGTTGCAGTTCTTAGCCTTCTCCCAAGAAGAATCCTTCAGCACTGTTCCACATAAAGCTGAGGAAAGCTGGAAATGCTGCAAAATAGGCAATTGCTCTGTCCACAGTCCACGCTTCCTCTGTTTTACCACAGTGTAACACTGAAGCGTGACATCTTCAGTCTTCACCTTGGGGGTACAGAAAGTCACCTGGGAATGCAGCAGGCGTAGATCAAAGGAGCGAGATTGGTAACAGTAAGGGATCTGAACTTTGCAGCAGAATCTCTTTCATGAGCCCCTCCAAAGAAAATATGTGTTGCTCTATGCAGTCATTCTCAAAAATATCTTCAAAGTTTTCAATTCAGTTTGGTTTCTCTTCATAGGGGCCGAATTTGATACCTACGTATTAACTGAGTGATCTAATTCTCCACACCTGCACTGGATAGATTCTTGGAATATAGCTGTTGTTTCTGTCATGAGTAAGGAGTAAATGAGAGTAACTAGGCTAAATTAGGCTGTATAAAAATATACTTCTTACTTTCCAAACTGAAATACTACAGCTCTTTCTGAACTCATGCCGTTTTTTCACACCGGGATGTTTACAAAACATCAGATGATTGCACTCCTTAGATCTAGAGTGTCTAAAAAGAGGTGTACTTTACACCAACTACAAAGGGCCTCAGAATCAGGCCTTACATGTTTAATCTGGATGTGCAGAGGCAGACTGTTCCCCTGCTCATGCTTCAGTGCATTAACTAATCTTTAAAGAGCAGGGATTAAGGAGAAGCTTTGCTCATGAACAGGTTAGCCCTGGCTGTCTAGCCCAAGCCACACAAATTCATTCCGATTCCTCGGAGGTGTGTAGTACTGATCACTGTCCAGAGGCAGGATACTGGACTAGATGGACCATAAGCCTGAGCTGAGACCGCAATTTCCAGGTAAATTCCCACTGAAAAACTGTACTTCTTTCTTTGTTTTTGATTTCTTCCATGTGCATTATAATTGTTCTGCCTGTTGGTGTATTAATACTGGTCTGTGGTAGTTTGAATGAGGTGGGATTTTGCCTACCCTTATTGAGTCAGTGCACATCTTTTCCCTGGCTCTATCTAGGACCCTCTTCAACCAAGGGAGGCAGAAGAAAGCTTGCATCTCTGTCTCTCGACGGCTGGAGAGAGAAACCTGCCAGTAAATGGGAAAGGCTGATCAATCCTCCTGAGCTCTTTCATCTTAATTCAGGTTTTATTTAGACCTTCCAATACCATTCAGTACAAAGGGAAAACTACTTCTCACCACCAGCGTTAGAATTAATATTTAACACAGAAAACCTTTGTGCATGCTCTTCTCATGTCATTGGAGTTACTAAAATATAGCAAGGGAAAATTCTTCTGGTATTGAAAAGCATGAATGGAGATAACAGTGTTATTGTGCTTGTCTGTCTCTCCCTATAAAGATACAGATGTGTACGACTTCCACTATAACATTTCAGGCATCGGCACCACCTGAGAGCTCTTCGCAGCTGCAGCTCCTGCATTTTGCAGTAAAATTTCTCTCCCCTTCCCTTTTCCCTCAGCTTCCCCCGCCCCCAGAGAACCGACACGCTTTGCACTGACAAATGTTGAGCGTAGCTCCTGAGGATTTAGCATGTCAGGCTGTGTCTACACAGCTTAGGTTTCTATTATTACGCAATGGCTTAGAAGGCAGTGCTTTGCCACTTAATTACAGAGCCAATCTGTATTAGGACCAGGAGTTTGCATGCTTTTCCGTAACAACTGTTCGCCTCCCACCCACTCAAGCCTCCTCCCTGACACTCTTACTTGTTTAATAGCTTCTTTTCATACCCTTCTTTCCTTCAGTTTCTGATTTTCTTCCCTTTCCTATGCTACATATTTTTTTCATTTCAGGAGTGAGGGGTCTGACTGAGTCGTGCCTGCACGGATTCCTATGCAGCACAAAACACTTGCTGTATGTTGCATCATCAGAAGAGGTAAGAAGAAATTCCTGAAGCTGCCTGCTAGTTCTCTTGGGGTGTTTTTTCTCTCTCTCTCTTTTTTTTTTTTTTTTTGGCTATGCACACTGCTTGTCTTACAAGCTGTGCAGGCTCTGCCATCTAGAGCACTTTGTGAGATCACTCCAGTTTGCTGTTTTTCCTTTTTCCAGCTCTGCGTGAGTGTGTGTGTGTGTACCTCCCTGTGTCTCTTCTCCCCCCTCACGATACAACTCGACCCTCCTCCCCAAAACACACTCACATATACAGAAGCTGGGCTTGCTAGTATGAACTCGAAGACTTGCGGTATCAAAATGCATGTGTTACCTTGGGATGCACTAGGATCTGAATGCTTGAAAAGCCTGCAGGCTGCTTAGTCCTCCAAGACTGTTTTTGATTTTTTTTTTTTGAAACCAAACAAGAAAAGAACAAGTTATTCACTTTTTTCTTCTTCTTTCTTTTTTTTTTTTTTTCTCTTTCCCTTTTTGTGCTTTGGATATTACTTTAAAAAGGAGTCTCAGGGATTCCCACACTTGGACTTTAATCTGGCTGCATCTGACAATCAATCTAGTCTGCATTTTGGTTTGCTAGAGATCAACCAGGATTTTTCTGATTATATCTTCATTTGAAAAAAGGATGCATGGCATAGAAAGAAGGTCTAAGTGGCTGTCTGAGACTGTTTTACCGAACCTGGGATAAATGTTACTTCTCAAAGGTAAGTGCAAGTTTTTTTTCATATGTACATATAAACCATATAGCTGTAATATAAACTCTGTATAGACATCTACACAAAACATTTATACATAGTTACCTCTGATCTGCTGTCAGGTATTTTAAAAGCACTGGAGAAATGTGTAACTTTATCTTCCTTTTCATGCTAGCCTAGATAAGATTATTCATGTAGAGAAATTAATCTCATTTTGATTTCTGCTTCTCTTGGCATGAAGAGGTAGTTCAAAAAGAATTTTTTTTTTTAAATGTCAATAGGAATTTTTTTCATGGCAGTTTTGAAACAGTGGTGGAAAGAGGGTTAAAAGAAAGGATAATAATTTGGTTTCTAATAAACTGAGCAATAGGGTAAAGCTGTGAAAGTGATTTCAGCTTTCTGGAGGAATTAGTAAATCCTGCAAAGCTAAAGAAGAACTTTACTGGACAGATCAACTCTGCTGCATATAAAACCACAGAGTAAAAGAGAGAGGACCTTGACAAATGTCATCTGACGAAATAGAAAGCATAGAAGGGAAGAGAAGGGCTGTGGAGGGTCAATGGACACCCACTTCAGTGTCTCCTGTCACAGAGGTTGGTGTTCTTGGTAAGGTAATGCCACAGTGACGGACATCCAGAATTGGCAAGGTGAACGTGTGGGGGATGGGGTACAGAAGCAGATATATGCTATGTCATGTTTGTTTGACGTCATCAGACATACATGCTATCTGCAAGACTAAGTGTACTGAGAATTTGGGTGGGGGGGAAGCATCTAAATGGCAGCACAGGACAAGATACAGCAAAATGGAAACTGGGTCTCTCCCTGACTTGCATAGACATACACACTCTTTCATCACAAAACAAGTGTATGACTGAATAAACCACAAAAGAAACTAAAGGGAAGAGTCTGTAGTGATTAAGTCAACAAGTCTCTGTATGATGGGTTAGTAAACTGGAAATGCAAAGCGGTCAGTTGTGGTAATGTGTGCAATGAAGAGTTCCTAAACTGGGTAGCTCCTTCCTATACGAAGGAGACAAATAGCATTGATTTAAAACAAGGATGGTGGGTTTTTTTTTACCAGGGCAGTGCCATGGAGATACTAAGAAGAGCAGAGTTTATTTTACCTACCCAGTCTTTGGGATTAGTAAAACAAAATAACTCTTTTGATGTGAAGGGACAGGCTTTGAAAGGCAAACAGTAAGCATCACTTAAGTTTATAAAGTCACAGTTAATTAAAATGACACCTCTTAACTTTATTATACGATGCTCACTGGGGATAAGTCCAGCAGACACTATGCAATTGTCACTGGTATTTTATATTCCCTGGGATAGAGGAAACGTTGCCATGCAGGGTATCAATTTTCTAGTGGACCTCGCTGTGTGGAGAGGATGTACTAAGGCAAATTTGAGCTTGTGGTGAGAAGAAAGAGAGAAAGCAAATTACTTTTACTCTTGTCAAGTTTCAAGCTGGTTACAGTTTCATTGTTTCCAGCTTGCCCGGGGTTGGTGGTTGGTTTGCATTGCCTACAGATCGCCACTTGAGCACAATAGAGTGCTTTTTTGTGTGCACTCTGCTCACAGCCGCCTTATTGCAGCAGCACCAAGGCAGAGCTTTAGACCCTCCCTGAAACTGCTCCTGATTCTCACAGAGAGGGGGATGCAATAAAAAATAAACAAGGTTGGAAAACAGGAAGAAAAAAGTCATTACGCTCAACCAAGCCTTTTTAACCTATGAATCCCAGCAAAGGTCTGCATCACCTCTTGGATCAGAGAGAGCATCTGTCCTGCTCTCCTCAGATCCACTCTGTTTTTTTTAGAGTAACTCTGGGCCTGGTGTCCTGCAATATCTGGCTATACAGGTGCTGGCAGTCTTTGGGTGTACCATGCAGGGTGAGAAATGTGAGCCATCCTCAGAGCCACCAGTACTGCTGCCCTCTCTGCCTCATGCCACTCTTCACAGCGTTAGTGCTTCTTGTTCCAATTTACATTTGGAACATAACTATTTTTCCCAATGGGAAGTACAAATGGTACTTGTAGCTTTGTTCCACAGTCTCTGCTTTACCTGCTGCTCGGGTCCACCCGAGCTGACAGTTCCCTGGCAATCCCTGTCAAAGTGCTCCTGCTCGCTCTCTTTGCAGAGAGCCCTGGCCGCTGGTTGAACCTTGCAAAGCAATGTTGCTAGATCCAGCCGATTCTCTTTTTTTTTTTTTGAATTATTATTATTTTTGTCATTGTGGGGGGAAAAAAAAAAACATAACGAAATGGGAAGCTGATTCAAAATTGTCAAGGTTTAACTGGTAGTAGGTGGGAATATACTTCAGGTGATTTAGAGTGACTGTCTCCCTGGTGAGAGGTTGCAGACTGGCGACCCTCAAGGTTGCATTTGCTATCCACCCACACAGAGGAGAGGGAGGGAGTGATGACAGTGCCTGTTCACCATCAAACCCCTTTTTGCATTCCTCATACATTTCAGCCTTGGCCTAAGAAGATCACCTATGGGAGAAAAAGGGTAGTTTGTTCCAGGTGTGTAACTCAGTCTTCTTTCTGGCCCAACCACTCAGACTTTATATCTTTTGGTTTGTCATCGTGTGTTGTCATATGTTTGTTTTTGTGGAGAGAGTAACTGTCCTCTAGGTGCTGAACTGAAAAGCAGTAATACTACTGCTTAGTTTTAGCCATGTAGACTTTGATTATTCTGACTAAAGATCTCACCAAGATGCTGGGATTTGCTTTATCAATGTCCAAAGGCCACATGTGCTCACACAGCACCGAACAGCTTGCAGTCATCAACTGAAACTTGTGATAAAAGATAAGATTATATAGGAATGCACTGAAAAAATAATAATAAAAAAACCCAAACACAAATCCCTCAGCATGATGCAGCACTCCAATGAAGAGCCAGTTGTCACTCTCTGCCCCGCTCACCTCCCCTCAGGATGCACAGGAGGGACGGAAGCTCATAAAGCAGTACTTCTGTTTATTGGAACTTGAATTACTGTCTGTGTGGGTGGCTACCCAACCTTGGGATGAAGTTCACAAATGTAAACGTGTTATTAACAGGCCCACAGTGATGCTACATGGAAAAAATGGGGAAAGGGCATGCCATTTGGGAAGTATTTCTGCTCCCCAGGAGCGGTGGTTGTCTTCATGCTTCAGAATATTTGCATGACAGTGTTTCCAGTTTTTCTCTCTTCCTATTATTTGCTCTGTCTTGCCCATGATCCAGGTCTCTGATGACATCCTCATCTTCACGGGAAAACATTTGTGACAAACCCAAGATGCCAACTTTGGCATATGAAATGAGCAGAGGCAGCAAAAGTTGGTAAAGATCTTTTTGGTGAAAAAAAGTGCTTAGTTGAAAACATGGGAGAAAAGGAAGAAATGAGCTGTCAGGGTCTGGTCCCATGCAGAATCCCTCATGACCTACATAGAAAACAGATCTGAGCGAGATTTATTCAGTGATAAATGTCCTTGTTTCTTTTCAGGAAAATATAGATTTATCAGAACAAAACATGATTGGGAAATGGTCAGTTTTATGAATTTACTAACTGAAAAAACTGCAGGGAGAAAATTGCAAGAACACTCCATCCTACTCTTTTCTGAAAGATAAATTTTATTTTTTCTTTCCAGTTCGTGCATTTTGTATGAAAACTGAAAATAATTCATACGAAACTTGATCATAAAAGGGGCTAGGCTCAAATCCCATTTTGCTAAATGACAAGCAAGGCTGGCAGTCGAACTGGAACTAAACACTTCTAGCTCATTAGAAGGCTTGCATACTTTATTTCTCAGTTCAGGACAAGGAAACTGTAAGCACTTTTGTTTCAGTTCATGGGACCAGAAAACTTTTGTCTGCCAAGTCCTACCTGACTTGTTTTTTTGGCTTGATTTACTTGGCCAAGTGAGATTATTCCAGGAGCATTTTGCCAACCAGTGCCATGAGATATCGATGCCTCTGAATGTCTGCTCTTGAAATCATTCTTCTGGCTATGAAAAACTTATATGCTGAGAGGCTATACCACTTAAATGAGACTAAATGAGAGTATGGCTGCAGCCGTAGTACGAGCAGTACAATGAAGCATTTAGGAGGCTTCCACTAATCATTCCTCAGGAAGGAACTAGTCTGTAATCCTCCAGGAGATCTGCTATCACTGTGGTGTTATGGAAGGAGGTGAGATAAGGAGAGGCACCCTGGAATAGCAGTAAATCCAGGGTCTCAGACCCTGGTTGGTCAGCTGGTGACAGGTAGGGCTGGTGCATCCCAGTGCACACCAACGTAGGTTCTGAGCAGAACAGAAAGCTGGATTAAGGATAAAATCAACAGAAAGTACATGACAGCTGAAAGCACCTCGTCTATTTTAATAGAGCTAATGTTGCACTAAAAACCCCTGCAGAACACGTGTGTGGCAGTGGCGCAGAAAATTGTTAGTGTGACTCTTTTCCTGAAGTCCAGGGAGGTAGGTCAGTGCTGAGCATAAGTCTTTATGTACAGGCCTGAGACAAATTGCTGCAACTGTCCAGTTAAGAATATAGAGTTTGAGTTGACTTATTTGGGAGAAGGACAGACTTTGGAAGACCGCAATACGATCAAACCACATGGATTGTGGGGATCAGACGTGTGAAATTCGAAAACATACATATAGAATCATAGAATGTTAGGGGTTAGAAGGGACCTTTAGAGATCATCCAGTCCAACCCCCTGCCAAAGCAGGATCACTCAGGGCAGGCCACACAGGAACACAGCCAGGCAAGTTTTGAAAGTCTCCAGTGAAGGAGACTCCACAACCTCTCTGGGCAGCCTGTTCCAGTGCTCCACCACCCTCACAGTAAAAAAGTTTCTCCTCATGTTGAGATGAAACTTCCTATGTTTTACCTTATACCCATTATTCCTTGTCCTACTACTGGGCGCCACTGGAAAGAGTCTCTTCCCTTCCTCTTGACATCCACCCCTTAGATACTTATAGGCATTATTAAGATCCCCTCTCAGCCTTTTCTCAAGACTAAGCAGCCCCAGTTCTCTCAGTCTTTCTTTATATACTGATGAGGAAGTTAGGAATTTTTTCTTTCCTGCCTTTAGAGTTGCAATTTACTTTGTCAGGCTGAGGAACAAGGTTGCTCAAAATGGCACCAGGTGCAAAGAGTGCTTAGCCATTCTCTTGTCATGTCTAAGCTGCTCAGAAAAGCTTCGGTATACATGTCAGTCAGAATGAGTAATCCCTCTTTTGTTACACCCTAAAGATAAAAATTAAGAACGGGAAAGGAAAAAAAGGATGCCTTAAACATGCCACATCTGCTGTTGCACTGGCAGGATGGGTGGGTCGTGATAACAGTGAAAGAGTAGTACCTGTAGGTGTGTTAGAAAAAAAAAAAAAAAGGCATACCAGAATTTATATCAGATCCCTCTGTTAACAGCCTTAAAAACAAACAAAAAATCTGTCCTTCCAGTACACAGTGAAAACAAAGAGCAGTCAAATGGCAAAAGGAAAAGTTGAGAGAGAAAAAAAAAAAATGCCTATCATGGCTCACTTGGGAGTCTCTGTCTGATATGAAAGCAGCCAAATGTCTGTCTCCTCAGAGATAAAAATCAAAACCTTCCCAATCATTTCAGCAGTCATTTGATTTCCTTCCCTTTGTGAATATTCCCATGACTAGGTAAATACATGTGATGCTCAAAAAGCTCTGCATGGTTTCTGTGAAACAAGCATACTGAACATAACTTATATGGACCAAGACCATTTTGTTCGTTTCCTTAACTGATGGCTAGTTGGCATTTTGTATGAGTTATCTCTACTTTAAGTGCATGTTATCATTGCTGTTGGAAGAGAGTTACTGTATATTGGTTTTTAAATAAGGGTACAACATTCATTCCTTGCTCTCCAAATTATTGACTACATTTTCTCCCTGTAGTCAGGTCAGACAACTTATCTCCTCTGGAAATGTTCAGTAGAAAACTGTGTTAGGTCCCAGAAACTCCCATGGAGGAGAGGATCAAGGGCTTTCTTGCAGTTATCCCTGAAAAATCTTAATTTACTTAAATGCCACAGTAAGATATGTAAGTATTTTATAATATCATTTCATATGACCAAGTAGCACATGAAGCCATGAATGCTTCAGTTGACACCCACTTTGCAAGGACGGCGTGACCTCTCCTTATCACCACAGCTCTGTCTTCTGGTCACAGCTCTCCAGATGTATTTTGAAGATGATATCTTCTTGAGGTGAGGGGGAAGGTTACTGAGAGGCTTCACAGTATGGCCAGGAGTCTCACAGAGGGTGAGCTTTCGCCTGTCCGTGGTCTCTCAGCACAGTACCCTGACTGGATCTGATAGTCCTCCAGCTAGTGGGAGGAGAGGTTTCAGGTGCCTCAATAAATGACATTTTCTTTCAAATCCAGCAGTAGGTGAGAGCAGTTTCATGTGAGCTGGAGAGAACTGGCCTTACTGGCAACGAGTCAGAGCAGAGGAGTTGAAGAGCAGCTCGATGGGTATTTATGAGAGCAAATGCACTAGACGT
Organism: Baryphthengus martii; assembly: GCA_013396935.1. Taxonomy (NCBI): domain Eukaryota; kingdom Metazoa; phylum Chordata; class Aves; order Coraciiformes; family Momotidae; genus Baryphthengus; species Baryphthengus martii. Next base: position 12,812 of record VWZK01009450.1, read on the forward strand.
GAAGAAGGTCACATTTGGAGAAGGACAAGAGAAATTTTGGTGGGACAAAGGGGAAGAGGGAATCAGCAGTGGTACAGCTAAGAAGATGTCTCTGTTTTAGATACTTGTGCGACCCTTCCTGTCGCTGAACCGAAGTGCCAGGCTAAGCTAAAGAAGGGCTTATGATATGTGTCTTTAGTGACACTCTATGTAGCTGATCCTTCCTTGAGCCACTGTGGGGTGCTTTATTTGTCACATCTAACCTCTTTGAGCCTGTTGGTGAATGTGGAAAGATTTATTCAAGCCCTTCATACATTCCTTTCAGTTTCCTCTATCTTTCTTCCCCCTCCGAATCGGTGAGTGGAATGAGGATGCTATTTTTTTTTTTTTTTCCCTTAGCACTGGACACAAAGAATCTTTTATCACCAGTGAGCAGATGAGTCACTCATTAGTAATTATAACCCCTCCCCTCAATTCTTAGTGGAACCTAGCAACAAGCTTTCAAAATAATGTGAGAGAGACTCTAAAATATGACAGGTCCGCCTTCATACAGTATCTTTTCCAGGGAGAGGGCAATTGAGAGGCTGAGATCTGTCTCTTCCCTGCCAGATGTCAAATGGCTGCTTTTCATGCCCATCTTAGTGTTGTTTTCCTCTGACAATTTTTTCACCTGCCTAATTCCGTGAAAAACAGAACAAAAGTCTGTGATGACCCTGTGAGTTTGTGACTCAGGAAACTTCCCTGCAATTGAGATTGTGCCAAGAAAAGGAAGAAATCCATTTTCCTGCGAGAAGGCTGAGATGGAACATCGTGAATTTCTGTGCGCTGGTGACTCCATCAGCGTCCTACCGCAGAATGGAAAAATCAAAGTTATGCTACATCCTATCTCAACTACAGCATTTACATTTAAAAATAAATAATACCCTCAGGCCAAGGAACAGCTGCTGCAGTTCTTTCCAGCATGGCTCATTGATCTTGTCCTCTCATTTGACACATCCTGCTACTCCCGTGTTGCTGTAGTTAGCATTAAATCACAGACGGATCACATAGTGACCTAACAGAAACTAAGGCCTAGTTGAGATAGAATTTACACACACAGGCCATCAGATACCTAGGCCCTTACACCCCCACCTCGCCAGAAACTGGAGAAAGACCTGAGAATAAAGTCTTTGTTAGGCTATACTATCTCTTTCTATTACTTACAGAGGGTTTTTTACTTATTTTACATTAGTTTAAACGTGGTTGTTTTAAGAAATTGCTTTCAACCTTTTTTTTTTGTGGTGGTTTTTTTTTTTTTTATCATGGAGCTGTGATGGGCTTAATACATACATGAAAAGTGCAGTTTTCCACAAAAATCCTTCTACTATGAAACTCAAGCATCTTTTAGGAAAACCTGAATAAAAAGCCTCCCAAGTTTACTGTGTGACGTAGTTGTACTCACTTTCATAATCATTCCCTCTTTTTTTCTTTATATTGACGAGTACATAAAGAACAAAAATGAACTCTGCGGCCAGCTGTTCTTCCTAAATGTGTCTTGTCTTCCTTATTAGGTAAAAGGCAAATTGCAGCTTGAGTCTTCTTCATATGTGAAGCAAATCTCAGTTCCCAACAAATTGGATCTGTTTTCAGAAGCGTGTTTCTTTGGTCACAGTATTTCAAGATGGGAAGCCAGGCTGTGTTCATGCCCCAAGTTGATTATGCCATTCCTGATTGAATGTTCAGAGCCTTTCTGACATTTAAACAAAGCATCATCTGAGAGCTGTTTGGAAAGTATTAATATGGGATCTCAGATTGTCATCCTCAGAATAATTTGCACTTTGCTTCAAAACAATCTCTCTTGTAGCTAGAAATTTATTTTATAATATATGTTGGTGTTCTTTTATTGTTGTTTATTTTTGTTGGGTTTTTTTTTATTAATTTATTTTTGTAGTCTTACTAGGAACATGAAGAAAAAATCTTGCCAACACATCATTCTTTTTTGATCATCTTGTAATACAGTAACAGAAATTTCTGAGTACTTATAGGACATCAGGTAGTAAAGTCATATTGATCTCAGATAAGCAAAAGACATACCAGTAGGCATTTGGAAATTGATACTCAGCAAGATGGTTCCTTATAATTCTGTCAATACTTGCTAAGCTTTGGGTGACATTAGTCACTTGGATTCTCACTAATTTTTCTGACATTTGTTTGACTAGTGTGATATTCAGCTGTCCATGCTTTCAAGTGTTCTAGCCATTCAGAGAAGCAGCAGCGCCTGCATCACGCATAATTAGGATGACCAACAATCCGAGCACAACATGAACAGTAATTAAGCAGATCATGAATATTAGTAGCTGGCAAATCACATATAGCTAGAATGAGGCATTTATTTGCCAAATATACATGAAACAACTGGGATGAAATAAAAAATAAGCTACAGATTAAATCATAACTTTTTTTTAAATCAGTACATCTAACTGCCATTAAAAATTAATAAAAATAAAATTTAGACTGTATAGAGAAGTAAATGCATTTTAATATTGATAGCTAATAGATCCTGGCATCTCACTAGGGAAAGGAATGGCAGTACTAGGCCCTGTGATATATATATACGTATAAATAGATATTCATTTATTGTAGAAAAAAAACCAAAACAAAACAGGAAAAAAACTCATGTAGGAAGCATAACCTTGTAACTAAGACTTTGGTCTTAAAGTCAAAGTAGATGTGCAAGAAACAGTCTATGCAGAACTTAGTAAAACTTGCCAAAAGCACACACTTGATTGCAAAGGAAAAAAGAACAACTTTCGTGATTACATTTTGCCTAATTTTGGAAATGTTTCCGCCTTTTATATATTATATGCTAGATCATTTCTGAAATGGAAATGGTAATTTGAAATGAAACGCTCTGATAATTCACAATTATGTTTCCACTTCAGAATCAATAAATATTTTTGGAAAGGTTAAGTGAATCTAACTTATACAAAATATCTGCCTCCTCTTTGAATAAAGCATTGCAAGTAAGCTCCAAAACCAAACAATTTTAAATTTCTTTCTTATCCCTTTTAACTCCTTCTTTCAAGCCATTCAACATATATGTTTATATACACATGCTGCTTATATGTGTGCATATGGTTAGATCCGCTCTTGACCAAAGTTACAAACTTTGCTTTTCAGTGCTGCTTTTGTAATAGGAGGTAATACTAACCTATGTCAGAGACCTGTCTTAAGACTAAGTGTACGGATTTTTGTGAAGTGTTTGTAGACTAGGGAAGATGAAGGATGCACTCAGAGAAGTAACTCTGTATTGGTAAAAGGAGAGACACAACTTAAAGAGAGCTGGTGCAGAATTTTAAATCTTTTTTTTTTTTTTTTCATTAGGGAATAGGTTTTGTCCAAATTAATTTACTGGGTATGTTGGGGGAGTGGAGGAAGTTTATTTGGCAATATCTTCCTTTGTTTTTTTGTGGTTTAAAAAAAATATTTTCAGCTGGAATGTTTGTGTGGTTTGTTTTGAAACAGAAAATAACCTTTTTCATTTTCTAGAAAACAGACACTCTCCAAATTATGATTAGTCAGTCTAATATAAATACATCAAAGTTGTCTCTTGATTTCTGATAAAATCAGGCCTTCTTAATGTTTTAGAGTTGCTAATAGCCATATCGAGGTGGTACCACTTCTCATTGTAGAATTTTTCTTTCCTCATTTCTCATTTTTTTTTGTTTTCTTGCCCTAGTAGGTCCGTTCATTGTGGATGGTTATGCATAAAGGGAAGAGATAGTTTAATGACTTCTCCAAATAAAATAGACTGTAAAAATGCTGAATTTGCTTTAAGGTTCACAGAATGGGTAATACGAAGATAAAATGGCAATGAACACATGGTATTGGAGTGGGAGGATTGCTCCATGGCAAAGCAGGCCATCACAGTTCCTAATCTCTGAAGGGAATTAACCTTCGTATTTTAGCTGTACAGAAGCAATGGGGGGTGAGTGGGGACACACACATGACTGATCATCAAAGAATTAAAAAGGACTCCATTGCCAATGCTTCTGTGAGAGCTGAAAAGTAAAAGAAGCAGCTGAAAAAACTGAGAGAGAGAAAGTTTCCCATGACAGAGCAGTCACAGGCAGCAGTTCAATGCTCTTTGTACTGGAAATGCTGTTGGCTGGTACATGGTTTGTATTCTCCTTAAGAATGAAACTTGCAGCTACTCCGTTTTTAAATGTGTTAGGGATTATTCTTAACAGGTGATTCATCTTTCTCAGTCATGGGACAGACGAATGAGGAGTTCCTGATGATTTCAGTCAAAATCTTCCTAGAGTGAGATTCCTTCTCAATCTTCTTCACCTGTTTTCTTATTATTATTATCAATTGTCATACTGAATTACTGAAGAAATTCAAGCAAGGAGAAATTCTACTGATATCTACTGATATTCTACTATTTTACTCCCGTGATAGACTAAAACATTTTATTCATATAACATATACACCATTGCATTTATTGTAAGATTTATTTTTGCCTCATAATTTTTGGGGCTCCCTGTTTTAGCTGAAGTTCTATAGGATGTAAATTATCTCAGCTCATGGCTGACATCCCCTTAGTTTTTAGATCAAGAGCCCAAGGACTTCTCATCTCTCTGTCATTATGTAGATAAACATAACCTCAGTCTCTAGTTGAGCAAATGGTTGAGCCTCTGGTAGTGCAAATGGTCAGTCTAGCAAAATCAGAAAGCTCAGCTGACTCCAAATCACTGGCTTAGTTATTCATTAAGAAAAATGCCAAGTGCTCGTAAATGGTTCATATGGAAAAGACAAGTAGAATTCATCTTCTACAAGATCGATAATTACTTGTGTAAACCCAGCAAAAAAAAAGTTCTTAAGTCCCTTGATCACAGTTTTGACTCATGGCTTTTACAGGACAGCCTTTTAGTCTGCACTGACAACCAAATAAACAAAATAATGCCATCAGATCCAAGAAGGTTCTACATTGTGGCTGTCAACTGCCTATTTCACACTTGGAGTCCTTTGGCTGAATTACGAGTCCGTCATTCTATAAACTACAATCCAGTCTCAGCTGTCCAAATCAAAACAGAGTGATGGTCCTCCACGGCTGTTGCACTGATAATTCTCATAATTACTCAAACACATTTTATCTCCCGTGACATTCAGTTAAACAAGATGCCCTGCATGTGAAAAACTTACTTTTAAAGTCCCAGTCTAATTCCCCTCATCACGCAGTCAGTGGCATGTTAGCTGGTTCTTGATGTGAAAGCCTCTAATACGTGACTACAGCAGAGATGAAAAGCAACAATAAATCTTCAAAGACAATCACTGTGATTAGCAGATGTAATCCAGAAGAGAAGTGAGCACAGTAGTAGTTACTAAATATAGATGGTTCACTCGTTCTGTCATCAATAAATTGGTGATTTGTGAACTCCTGAGATTTTTTGAGGTGATGATTCATTCATGATTTTATTTACTTTTCTGTGTAATGAAATAGAAGGAAGAGATTTTGTCTGATTCCACAAACATCTCCTTATTTGCTGAGATATCTCCCTGTACTCTCAAGCTCAGGAAATAAAAGTTTAGGGCCTACTCCCTGTAAGACTACTGGACATCCCCGGAACGTAGTGTGTGAGCTTTCCTGGTTGGTATTGCCTTGTGGATGCAGCAGATGTTTGTTCAGTGACAGTAGAGAACTAAACAGGTTTCTTATGTGCAAGGACAGGATCTTTAGCTAACAACATCAGCGAGACTACAAGCAGCTAAGAGGCTGAGAGAGAGTATTCTGGGATATTATCACTGTATGCTTGCATTGCTTGTAAGTTTCTTGATTGATTTCCCTTATTCACTACTATCAGAGACAAGCTACTGGGCTGGATATACCATAGACATAAAACAATTCAGATTTGTTCAAACTGATTGGACTCAGGATACTCTGATTCCTGCAGTCCTCATGGCACAGCCTGGCACAGCGCTTGGCTGAGCCCACAGCTGTATTTCAGCAGGGTGCACAGAGGTGCTAATTACTCAGTGCTTACAAGTGTGGGCAGAAACAATGATCTTCTACCAGGATATTGAGACGGAGCTTCACTGATGATTTTACTAAGTTATTAGCACCCCTGATTTGAAATGCTGCTGAGATAATCACAGTCTCTGGCTCAAGTAATTTAGATAGCTTTCATAGTGTTTCACTCCTTGTTAGGTGAAAATTGTACTATCTGCACCTGGCGTTTCTCGACAAGTGTGGTGGCTGGCTGTGGTGGTGAGAGCACCAGGAGGTTTGCTGCTGAGCTCTGGTAGCTGGAACAGGTAGGTCTTCAGCTACTTCTTGTGAAGAAAAGGTCAAGTTGTATTACAGGTCTCTTTAGGCTTAGAAGAGGAGGAAGAGTATTCTGCTTTTTCTCTTGAGAAAATGTTGATCTGAAAGTCTAGTAATGATAATTTCTGGATGTATAGAAGAGAGGTCTCCTGGAAGACTGAGGTTCCTGATAGTGCAGGAGCCTGAGCTTTTGCATATAGGGCTCAATCCCTGTACGTAACAAGTTAGAAGGTATGCAGATAGGGGAAACTCTTTCAAGTAGACGTACAATCAGTCAACAAATGTAGTTTCTATAATCTGTGCTGTTTTAATTTGGGATTTTTGGTATGCATCTAGTCTTTGACTGACCTGAGTTTTATACGGGCTGAAAAATTAACTAGCACCGGCTTTGCATCTCCAGGGAAGTTTTTACTGTTGCTGATGGAGGATTTTCCTAAGGAGAGACTTTCAGACAGAAAAGAATAGAGGGAAGGCCCTAAAGCAAGAGAAAAATGGATGGGGGAGATAAAGGACTGGCAAAGAAACAACTTGTCAGGACTTAGACTTCATCTCTTTCTTGGGCTTGACACGTCTTGTTTTGTTAAATCTGTTTGTTTATGAAGTAAATAGATTTCTCAAGACTTCAGAATATAAGAACATCAGAAGGTTAGCATATGTGTATAAAAGAAGCATACTAAATGTGGTAGAAGTAATATACTAAAATATTTCTTTATTTTCCATAATTTCATGGAATAATTTTCCTCATGTTGAGTTTTTAGCACCTTTTTTTTTTTTTTTTTCAGATGTTGCCAGGCTACTCTGAAAACATAACAAAATCTTGAGTTATTTTATGAAATAGCTGAATCCCAGGATGGGATTCTTTAGCCAAAGTTCTCTAGCCTCTTCTGTGTGATTTGAATGCTGGTTAAATAAATGAATTTAAGTTATGGAAATATCTGCTTGCGTAGACATTGACCATTGTGTTTTGACCTGGATGGAATATGAGAAAGACTGACTGCATTGCCTTTCTTCCTCAGATCACCACATTCATTTCTACCTTATTGATCTTTCTTTTTCCCCTCCTTTTTTTTTTCTGCAACAAGCATCTTTAGATGAAGTGAAACCCACCCCTAGGAGAAAAGTGCACTTACTCTTTTCCTGATACAACCATTTACAGAAGTGCTTCTGTGTGCTAGGAAACACAAAGACTCTTTTTTTTTTTTTTTTTTAGAAACTGTTCTACAAAGTTAACAGATCTGATTTTGGTTTTGTTTTGTTTTTTTCCTGCTGAATTTTTCAGGGACTAGCTTTAGGCTGAACATAAAGAAAAGATTTTCTGGCAGCAAGATTTGTTAGGCTATGGAGTAGTCTCCTATGGGAGCTGATAGAAACTTTGTCACTTGGGATTTTAAAAGCAGCTTGGGGGCAGGGAGGAATGCAACACAATAACCCCAAAATCAAACCTTTAAAATATACCACACAAGGCAAAAATGTGATAATAGAGAGAGGATGGACTAACTGGCTTGATAAGGCTATCTTTTTATGTCTAGTTTCTATAGATAATTGCACAGAAACACGAGCATTGCTAATTAACTGCTCATCTGCTTCATGTGCTTATGGCTTACCAGCTATAGTCAGATCCCATCTGTCACTTGAGGACAATTAAGTGGGCTGAGAAGCATTATTTTATGACTGCACCTGGCCAGGAGGAGGTGTTCCAGATGGACAGCATGGGAAGAGGGATAACACCTAGAAGAGGAGGGAGGCTATCTCTTCAATAGACAATTGCACGTTGTTGTATGCTAAAAAAAATTGGTGTGGGGTGGTACTGGTAGAAGCGTATAAAACTTATACATGTGCTTCTGATATCAATGCAAGAGCTGTGCTGTTTTCTTCCGACTGCTAAGGCTTTTGTCTCCAATTTTGTATGAGTTTTGTCACTGTTGCTGCAGGCAGGCAAAAATGTTTGGAAATTGCAAGCGCTGATCAAAAGCAAATAGCGTGGAGGATGTTGGAGATGAGGAGGCGATAATATGCATCCATGTTATCGAGTAAGATCCAAATCTAGGAATTGGGTAGTGATGGTATAGTGTGATACAATGTGATATGATACTGTTTGTTGGGTCTGTTTGGGATGCAGTCGAGGGGGCTGTCTAATTGCATTGTAAAATGATCAGGACTCCTTTTCCATGGTGCTCTCAAGTTGTGCGTTCTCATTCAGCCTGTTACTGTCTGCTGCCAGCGTCTTACATTGCAAAGGCCCTTTCATTGGAGTCATGAAAGTATGTGGTTAATAACTAAATTTGTCCCTAAATACAGTGTTTTCTCAAAGCTCTTCAGGCAGTGTCTGTGGCTCTTTAGGGGCCATTTTCAATGCTTACAGTAGTATCCTCTGATAATGAAGTAATGATATTGCTTCAATTACGTGTTGCAAGGAAAGATGAAGACTTAACTGCCACTCAGCTTCTGAATTACTGCTGTAATTTTAAAAGTATCTGCCCTCCCTTTCTCTTTAAGCAAAATCATCCCACCTCATTTGCAAGATAATGCCATCCATGGCCAAGAAGGGCTGCTCCTTGCAGTGATAGCTTGCTTTGGAGGGATGACATTAACAGCCTCATTCTGTAACACCTGAATCCATATAGTTTAATTCACCTCAATTATACATTTTTGGCTGTTACTCACCTTATCTGTCCATTATACATGACCAGGAGACTGAAAAAGAAGCCCTCAACCTTTGTGCTGATACTTCCTAGGAGAGATATTATATGTATAGGCATTTTATCCATAAATAGATATATGTAGAAGAGAGGCTTGCTCCTTAGTATGTGGAGAAAAAAAAGAAAAAAAAAAAAGTGCAACTTTCCTGGAAATGGACATTCCAGATCCTGGCATGGTGACAAATTGCTGGGGGCTCTGGGGTGCCTGTCCTCAGGGTTGCACTGTGTGCAGCCCCTGGCTGCTTCTTGGGGAGGAACATGAATATGGATTTGTGGCATACAGATCCTGTTTTTCCTTTATTTGTAGGAGGGCAGAGAAACACCTGCCTTCTCTGCTCCTCCTTGCACGCTCTCACATGAGGAAAGGTTTCAAATAAATGCCCCTTTGGTTTGTAGGGCAAAGGGGACTGTAAGATAACTGCAAAGAAACAGTAGGAAATACTAAGTCTTGCTAACCATAAGTATTCAAAAATCCCTCAGAACATCAAACAAGATAAGCGTATGTGACATAATCTACCTCTTGCAGAGCTATTTTTAGGCTCCCTTCTCCAGTTTCTGAACTACTGTCCTTTTAAAAAACATAAAGTCTTCCCTAACCATGTGACTCCAGGAGCTGGCAAAGTAAAACCAAAACCCCCTCTTTTGAAACTTGCAGAAAATGCAGAAGTTAGCAGCCCTGAGTCCAACCTGTCCATGTTCCCTGTGCAGCTGTATTAAGGGCCATTTTATATTATCATCTTTGTGCATCTCCAACTAAACAAGACAGTTTTTAAAACAATGCCATGCACGATTTTGTGAGTTTTCTTCTTCATTTATTTAACCTTTTGTTAAAAACTGATTATATAATATAATAGTAGCAGGAGTAGGGTTTTTTTAATTGGTTGGTTGGTTTTTCTCCACAATGTTTCAAATATCCTTTTGAAAAAAGAGAAAAATAAAAAATTACTATTACTGCTTAAGTATTCTGAGAGTCAGAAACTCAGTGTACCACTGAAAAACTCGGAACATCAGTGTGCCTGTTGGTACAGGAAAACCAGGAAGTTAAGTGGATTCTTCTAGAGAGAGAAACTGATTTGTCTAACTCTGCTGTTCAAGATGAGAAAGATGAAATAAAAGCCAGCTACCTAACAGGTAGAAAAAAGAATTTAAAATACTTTTATTCTTGCTTATACAAAAGGATTTGTGTAAGGAGCATAGGAGAAAATTTTAGACAGAGGTTTATATAATAAAATAAATAACCACAAAAGTAATATGTAAAATAAATACATAAAAATGTAGGCATCCTTCTTCTAAACTGTACATCACTTCTCTTTTAAAATGAATCTCAACACCACCTCTTGGATTTTGCAAACATTCGAAGATCTGTAAAAGCTCCTAAAATTGTTATTAAAATGCTTAGTTGTTTTAACTCCCATCACTTATATTCTCATAAGTTTCTGATACGTCACAAAGAACTCGGTTGCTGTAGAGAATACAGGTTTCCCAATTAAAACATTCATTTTCTTTCTTCCACGCTCCTTCCCCAAGATTTGAATCAATCTTTAAGGTCTTTCATAGTCCTGAATGAGGGATGATGAGTCATGTGTGTTTTAAATTTTTCTTTACATTCTATTCTCTCGCTAATACAGAGATTCTATCAAGACAGAAATCACTTTGATGCCTGTATCTGGCACAAGCATAGCCAACAGGCTGAGATAAAGTAGCAAAAACCGGAATACTCAGGCGGATTTTGGCAAACTAGAAACCCAGTTTCAAATGACTGTGATTACACTTTTCTCCCCTCATCCTTTTCTCGCTAACATGACAGCAAGCACATTTCCTTAAAAAAAACAAACCACATTTCAAGCCTGTCAGAGATAATAATTTAAGGTCAGATTTTTCAAACACATTCAGCATACTGAATGCAGATGGGGTGCTAAGTGCTTCAGGTTTTTGTGGGTTGTTTCATGGCTTGTTTTTGGTTTATGGTGGGATTTTGTTGTTTTGGGGTTTTTTTTGTGGATTTTGGGTTGTTTTTGAATGACCCTACAATAGGATTTCTGGGTACAAATTAACTTTGAAAATTCAGCTTCTACATAAATGCCTCAGATCTGCAATAGCTGGTTCTTATCCCTTTCTTATTTTGGAAGAAGTACCTTGGTTGTGGGATTTTTCCAAAATTCTCCCACCTCGCCAAATTCTGCTCTTGCTGAAATCAGTGAATTTTAGCTTAAATTGATGCTCTCTGATGTGGATGTTCGGACTTGTTTGCCATCTTTACTATTTGCCCATAGGTATACCTTTAGGAATAAACATCATCTGAGCTCATAAAGAGCAAACCTGCACCTTAGCAGAGGTCCAAGCTATTTGCTTCTGTACTGTAGGTAGGCACACATTGTACCACATCACTTACATCTTCACCTGCTAATAGGAGGCTTTTTCCTTAACTTACGTCAGACATTTGTGGTTTAAACACCTGTGTGAAGAGCAAGAACACTAGGTGGTTCTGCATGTCATCCCTTAGGACTGAGAAGAAATACACTTTCGTGGTGCAGTTCTGATCAGCTAAAGTTGATGAAGCATTTACTAATGTAGATATGTATAGTAAGCCTGATAAATCATGTTCTAGAACTGCCTAGATCTTTTGATTCACCCACCAGATGACTCCCCAAAATGTGAATCTCCATATTATGGCCCTCTAAGCTGAGTTTAAAGCCACAACTGGACATGGTTGTCATGAGGGATGGACAACATAGTGGTCATTCAGCGTGCAAAAGCTCTTCACCTCTACCTTAAATTTGCCTCTTCTCCCTATTTCTGCCTCAATAATTTCACTTATGAAAAACAAATGTTAATTGTTTCTGAAATCTTTACCTACAGCTCAGATATGTGTGGCTGTATGCTCTTATTATGGCCATTTCCCTTTGAAATTGCTTGCTTTTTTCATTGTGAGACAATTTGTCCCTGGGACTGTTTTAGTACCACAGGCACAGAAATGAAGCAGTGACTAATTGATGCACTCTCCAAGACATCATGTATTTCATATTGTATCCATCTGTGGTATGATGATACCCTCCTTTATTTGATTATGTTCCCTGAAGTCTCTGGATGCTAATTTAGGAAATCCTTTGCTTAGCTTTTCTGTAAGCTTTCTTGTTGGTGGTGTCACTATTATTTGTAGAGACAATGAGCAGAAGGAGATACTTGGTCTGTTTGCTTGGGTTTTTTTCTCTATTTATGAAAACATTTTTATTTGCAACAGATGAACCTAGGATAAAAGAGACCAAATCCTACCACCTCAGTGCTTTCTGGTTTTGTTACTGTAGGTAAAATACATTTTTCCATGACTTTCATAAGCCAATGTAAATCTGTGTATTTTTTTCCCCACCTCTTCTACCTCCTATTTTTTTAGAGCATATGCTGAGGATGCCGCTCATAGCAGAGGATCAGTGTAAAGCATCTGTTGAAATTATGAAAAGAGATTGATTGATTGACTTTTCATTTTATACACTAAACTCTTGGTTTAGATTTTCAACTTAGACCTCAAATGAATTCCAATAGTGACACATACCAGAACTTACTTGCTATAGAGCTTCTGAAACTCAATAAATCTAACCTTGGTTATTGTTATTTAGTCACTAGTTGACCTTACATTTTACTAATAAACCTCTAGGAAACTAATAGGTTAACATATAAAGTACCCTTTTGAGATGTCCGTTGTGGATTCGGCTTCCAGGGATGGCTGGCACTGACGCTTCCAGTGTCTTGAGCTCGAAGGTGGCTTCTTCTAGAATGCCTTGAGCTTCTGAGGTTTGCAGCAAGCCTTCTAGGATTGTTTAAACAGGATTTATAGCCAAGCAGTAAACCAAACTAGCAGTAAAAATTCTGAAATGATAGTACTAGGCAATCTTCTAAGCCATACTGCAAATGTAATCGCTTTCACTTAGGAGTCCTGATTTATTGTTTCTGAAAGAAACTGGTGACATTTTAGTCAACTTATTTTGTTGTGGCAATAACTGTGATGCACCTAGTTTTCTTCCTCTGTATCTCTAACTATTTACTGTTATTATGAGTGAATCTCATTAAGTTCAACAAAATTATCAAGATAAAAGAGAGTAGGAATTCCACCTGTTGTATCCCTTCCTCCAAATCTTAGAGCAAGATCTTTATAAGCCAGCCAAGTGTAATGGATCGAGTTTTCCTCAGCCTAGTTAGAACATTGAATACTTGATTAGTGAGTTATTTTAAGAGTTCAAAATCTATTTCTATTCCTACTAGAAATGTGAAGGAGTAATTTCTCACCACTTCCATGAAATGTTTGTAGATGGACCAGAAAGGAAAATGCCGATGCGGGCAGCAAGGGATACTTCTGTAGCCATACAAGGCAATCTCAAAAAAAAAAAAAAAGAAATTTATCAGAATCGTTGGATGATGGGTTTTCTTTGTTTGGTTTGTTTCTGTGTGGAATGAAAACTTAGGAATGCGAAACTTACTTTCTCAGCCCCTTGATGCTGTCTGGTTTTTCATTCCCAAAAGGGACAAGGTGACCTGAGTACAGTGTTCTCAGTGCTCTGTTAATGATACTGCAAAGCCTGATGAATAGGCAAGTGCAGTTTGTTTACAGACTCTTGGCACAGAAATTCACTACAACCTTGAAACTCAACGGAGACCCTTACATTGAATAGCAGATCTGTGCAACCATCTGTAGCATCATCGCAAACTTCAGTGTAAGGAACCAAGAGCCACTTTCCCCCCGCCCCGGAGATTATGGGTACTTTTAATATTTCTGACTTTCTGTTAAACAAGAAACCTGTAGTTAGAAGTTAGTTCACAGTGAAAAGAGAAGTTTATTCCTTTTGGAACCATTGAATCTGGGAAAAGTAGGTGGATTCAAACAATGTTGCAGGCAAATGCACAGTCTCGATTACCTGGTGGAGAGCCAGGGAAGCAGGGGCTCTCCTAATGCACAAAGTAAGCAAAATAAGAGCTCTCATACTGCAGGAGGTCTCTGTCTCCACCATCCCAGGAGAGAAATGAAGTCAGGGAGGCACACAGCCAGGCTTTTTCCCTTACTCTGCTCTTCAACAGGAAGATGAACACAGATGGCTGTCATTACCACTGACTCACCGGCAAGGCGAGGCCTGGGAAGATGTGGTCACTAATACAATATGCTGCTGCCTTTTGCTTCTGACCTGCATTGCAATGAGTGCCTTGCTCTTTTTCTGGTTTTCAGTTTGTTAGTAGCAGAACCTTCTTTGCTATGCTGCGTTCCAGCAGGTGCTTTTGTTTTCTCTAACGCGTGCCCTCTTTTCGCATTGTCTTATGCTACCCTGCCTATAGCAAGGCAAATGAAAAGTAAATCCATAAGTGACTACGTGACAACCACCTGTTCTGTTCTTGTGACCGCGATGTGATTTGAATTCTGGGTGATGTACCACCAAAGATTTCATGCAGTGTTTGGAGTTTCATTATTTGTAGCCAAAAATGACTATGACAAAGGCAGCTGAATTCTGTGTCTGCTTTTGTCACCTGGATTCGTGTTTTGTGATAAGGACCAGGAAAAAAAAGTCAGTTGTATTACAGTAGTGCTGTATGTCATTCTTTTACAAGACTTACCTGTAAGCAATGACCTTCATTTGAATTGGGAAATGGTGGCAAAACGGCAAGGAAGAGATTTGCACTGAAGTGCACTTACGGTTTATTTAATTTTTTTTTTTGAGAAATGAAGGAGTGTAGTGGAGGCATTTCAGGTTAGAATGTCTATGTCAAAAATCTTTATTCAGGAATAATTTTTTTGCTAAAACTACTTAATGTGAAGAGGGAGCCATTCACAGCCATGACCATTTAAAATAATAAACACTGTCTAGGATAGAATGGTTTTTCTCAGTACATTACACTTTACCATTAGCAGGAGTATTGAAAATGTGTTACTACAGGTACAGAAAACTTTTGCCTAACATACAGGTAGAACTGTTCTGGGAGTTTCAACACTGGAGGACTAGAATATAAATTGTTCCACCAGTTTCTGCTTTGAGGATGGTAATTCATTCTTTCTTAATTTGCCAATGATGTATTGGTTTTTTTAGCTTGGTAAATCATGCAACAGATTGGTTTGTTTCACAAAGGAACAAGAAGAGGAGTACAGGCTCATAGGATAGATAAAATGTCCTGACTCTCCTCTTAAACCTCATTTGAGTAAACCAAACCCTTCAATTATGGCACAACAATGGCTGGATAAATATTTCCTTTCCCAGAGTCCCAGCAGTTGTCCTACTTGCTGACAGCAAATCCTCAATCTCACTAGAGCAGATAATTTGAACTAAAACATACATTGTCCCTTCCTCTTGCATTCAGAAGAAGTGACAAGTGTTTTCTGAGGTGTTTCTGATATGTAGGTTTCCCTGAGGTTGTGAACGTGGATTACAGAAGCAAGTCAAAGTCCAGGAAAAGGACACTTCTGCTAGATAAACCTCTACCCTGTGATATCACAGCAGGTCAAAGATTGCCTTCTGTCAGAAAGAAGAAACCGTATTAACTTTCCAGGAGGCCCTCAGAGTTAAGGGCCAGGGCAAAAGGCATCAGTCCCATTAGGAAGCTAGAAACTGTTTTACCCTGTAGAGCAAGTGTGTGCTTTCAGATATCTTCCTGTTTCTTCCACAAGGAAACGTGGAATAACCAGACTGGAATGTTCATTTGAGATGTGACAGCCCACATTCATGGCTGAGTCAGGTAGAGCAGAGACCAGGTCTCGTGCCTTTGACAAATGGCAGTCTGAACGAGCAGTAACCAAAGGGGACGCATTTTCTTCCTTTTCTGTGGTTTTGAGCAGAGTAAGTGTAGAGAACTGCTGCTCTGGGTTTTTTTCTCTCTCAAAAGAAACAAGCAGCCTTTCCAGCTAGTTCCTCATGAGGTCCAGCTGTTGAGAGGAAGTGTAATTCATCTGGATGGCATAGGCAGCTGAAAGATGTCCCATATGAGATAGTAGAGAAAGTTTCAGTACCTTCTGTTTAAAGTGGCTTCTGCCACTTTAACAAGATGAGATATTGGCAAAGAGACTTAAATGAACCCAGAAATTATGGAAAGAAATTTCGTGTTGGTTTTAATGAAATATTCAAGGCTACATTCTCCACCTCCTTTATTTGTTTGTTCTGTTTAATTATTTTTATTGGAATCCCTCTACCTCAAAAACTTTCAGCTTGAAAAATCTCATTCCAGACCAGAAATACTTTTGGGGGATAAAAATAACTACGAGAAGGGAAATTAAAATACCAAACCCAGGAACCTCTTATCTGCTCAACTGTAGCTGTGTAATCATACTGTGGATGTTGTTTGGTCAAGTCTCTGCCCTTATAGCAAAAGTTAGTCTTTTCTTTCAATAACTGAACAGGAGACTAATGCTATCAGAAATTTTGCATTTGACAAATCTGGAATCTGAAGTTCTCTTGCAGAAGAGCACCGTAGATAAGATCTGAAATGGTATGTCCTTAGATAAGAAAAAATTATCTGTGAGTCCTAACCTTATCAATGTGGCTTTCTACTGTGGTGCAGTACTACTTGGAACGAACGAGAACTGTTGTGGCATAAACTTTTGCTCACCACGAGTGGTAGAGATTCATTTTGAGGCCTTCTTGTGTCTGGTTTCTTTAATATTGAAAGCATTTTCCAGGCTTCTCTGGCTTTGTTTAGCCAACTAATAGACGTTACGAAATCCTTGACTTACCTCTCTTGCCTGATGAACAGAGGGAAATGCACGGGGAAAAGGGTTAGAATTAATTTTGTTGGTTTTTTTCCAAGTATTGCAAAGCACATAACTTACCCTAATTAACTCGAAGATGTCAGATTTTTTTTGTGGAAATTAAGGTGTCTTATTGAGGATAATTCATTTTGGCTGCCTAGAGCCTCTCTAGGGGAAGGGGTGTGGGGAGAAGAAGAAGGAAAAAAACAACTTGGAAAACAGAATTGTATGTTACTCTGCTCCTGTCTAGAAAACTATTTTGCTATTAACTAAAGAAAATGCTGCACAGACTTCCAGCAACTAGGGCTTTTATTGTTATTTGACAGGTGTATGTGCTTGTTTTTAATGGCCCTATTTTGTCTTGATTATCTGTCATTTCTGGCTGAGCACAACGATGCTACTGAGTATGTCGGTACATTTGAATCTGAACTACCTGTCGGTAGGAATATGCTTACAAACAAGAACATTACATCTGGAGTTAGCATATTTTTTTATGACTCGACTAAAGTGTAGCTTTGCTTTCTGGGCTCTGTGAACTTATTTTTTACAGTCAGCATCCTAGCGAGGCAGGAGGTCCTTGCTCCTAGTGTTCTTCTAGGGACAAGAAGTGCGAGACCTCACGGTGGTTGAGTGCCAGCCTTCCATCACAAATGTGTTCCTCCTACTTCTTGCTTCCACCTGCTTAGTGAGAAGCTAGGGTTTTTTTTTTTTTTTGCAAATGACTGAGACCAGCCCCAGGTTTCTGGACATAGTTCCTTTGCTTAGAAATGTGGCATCTGTTTGTGTCCATGTGTAGCATTTTTTTGGTGTGGGTTTTGCTGTGTTAGCCAGAAGAATTCTCAAGACTGGCTTTCAGCACAGGCAAAGTGAGACTGTGCCAGCAAAGCAGACAACTGAGAGGCAACAAAGCAGCTTGTGATTATCTGTGCTGTTTTGCTTGTGTTTCGGAGCCTGGAAAGCTGAGCCTGAGAGAGGACTTACGGAAAAGAGGCAGTAGTTGTTGCTGCAGAAAGACAGCCACCATCCTTCTCCACGGAAAACAGCAAATTCAACCCTCTAAATCTCTCCTCTATTTCTGCCCCTTATCCTATTTCTTTCCTTAGCTAGAGTTACGTACCCTTGTTAGAGGCTTAACTTTTCATCCTTGAGGAAGCAAAATTCTCCCTGCATTCCGCAGAAGCCTAGAGGTAGCCTCATCTGTTACTATACATCTGGATTCCTCTAGCCTACTTGCATAGCTAAGCAGGTTCTGAGAGTTATGCGGGCACTAGATCAACTAACTTGCTTTCCAGTTGCAGAAGCCTGGGTGGGTTTTGTTTTTTTGGATTGTTTGGTGGTTTTTTTCCCTCGTGCAGCACCAAGGCCTTGTGAAAACATCCATATTTCTGTGTTTCTGTAGCATCTGGGGACTGACGGTGCCTTTGCACTGCTCTGCTTCACCTTTCTTCTCTCTGTGCCCTCTCTGAATGGCAGCACAGAAGAAGCTCCACAACATATGGGGAAGACATGAATTTTGCACATACTTCACCGACTTAGAGAGGGTTTAACACTGTGTTATATGTGAGTGCAGAAATAGGCACAGGTGACTTTGTGGTACGAGTCCCCCCACTGGAGGAGCGCAGCACGCCTGAGCAGCGTGAAGGGAGTGATGACAGCAGGCAGGACCCAAAGCACTGCACAGATGGATTTTGGAGCGATAAGGGAGCCCCTTCGGTCTGGAGCAGAGCAGCTGTTTCACAGTGACCAAGCAGCACTGGACTGGATCAGAGGAAGGGACAATCTCATAGGAACCGCAGGAAAAGTCTGGCCAGCTTTCAACCTTTAACGCTGAGGCACTCAGCAGAGCGCTGCAATTCACACGTGATCATGTTGTTGATTCTCTGTCTGCTGCCAAAGGCAGTGGCATGGATCCTCAGCAGTCCTGTTCGTCACCTTAGCACATAGGCAATGTGTGGCCACAGCTGCTGAGCTAACCAGCTCCTGGGCCAGCCTGGCTCCCTGCCATGCCCACGTGGGTTGAGCCCTTGGTGCTGGGGCTGGATTTCAGCAGGCAGTTTTCCTGCTCATTGTGGGGTGTGTTAACGTTGCGTCCTGCCATACCACTGCCTGGTAGCTCTGCTCCGGTGTTTTTGGGGGGAATCTCTTCAAAACAACTCTACGTGGATGTCTCTGGGTAAATAGTCTTCTGCTTTCAGATGCCGTTAGCGTATCTGAAATGAGCTCCACAGTGCATGATCATTAGCATTTGTTAAAGGAGCGGGCTGTGCGAAGTCCCAAACAAGCAAACGTCTACATTGTGCAGTTTTTCACCACACCTGGTAGACTGGCGTTTTTCCAGACAGCTCAGCACAAGGGTTAGAAATCAAATGGCTCTCCTTGGGCAGTCTCTGAAGCTGTGTGGCATCTCACATTAACTATGTCTCTTTAGGGTATTCCTTTGATAGGAATTCCGGTGCCCAACATTTATTTATTTGTTTTAGCATATTCTTGTTTTGCGAAGTTCCTGTGGTATGTGTTGGTGGAGTAATATTTTTTTCCATTGCTGACAAGAAAAAATGCATGAATTACAGCAAATCAAGCCCCAAGAGCATGATAGTGTGTTTCACTTCCACAGTTCCTGCTGTTGTATATGTACATACATAGATATACAGGCAGCTCCTTAATCCAGTGTAGCAGGGATCACGAACATTATTGGTGTTAGTTTTCCTGTGGGGGTGTAAGTGGACTGGAGCAATAATTTTACTAGCTCAGATTTCATTTCTGAATTCAAGTCAGTAGCACATACTGACCAGTAGCCCAAACAATACCGTAGCATTAGTTACAGTGACTCTATTTACACTTGTACAGTTTTTATTTTCATTAAAGATGAAACTCATATATATTCTCACTCTAAGTACTGCATCAGGCATCAGCTGCTAGAACCCTCCTGGCTTTGAGAACACAAGAAAATTGAAAGGGCCAGAGAACGATATCCCATAGCTCTGTTTAGCATAATCTCAACATCAGTCCTGCGTTTAATTGTTTGTCAAACAGCAAGCCAAAGATGCCTACTTTTGGCTTCCTCTACGGCAATGTCAGGTTCTTTTCAGTAGTGCCCAGGGTCAGGACAAGAGGTAACAAGCACAAACTCAAACACAAGAAGCTCCATCTGAACATATATAAACACTTCACTGTGAGGGTAACCTCGCACAGGAATAGGTTGTCTAGAGAGGCTATGGTGTCTCCATCCTTTAAAATGTTCAAAAGCCATCTGGACACGGTCCTGGGCAACTGGCTCTAGGTGGCCCTGCTTGAACAGGGGGTTGGATAAAGCAACCTCCAGAGCTCTGCTCCAACTTCAACTGTTCTGTGATTCTGTGATCACAGCTCGTCTTTCATCTTTGCGTGTCAAATGATTATTTCCAGGGCAGAGAAAATGATGGGAGGAGGGAATGTTGACATGGGATAAGCAGGCATAATAGACTCCCTGAAATGATAGAGACCAAGAGAGTGTCACAAAAGAAACCTGGAAATACAAAGCAGCAGAATGCCAGGGACTGGCCACAGATGCAGCAAGTTCAGTCCGGAGAAGCCAATAAGCATACAGTGCTCTGTGTGTGAACATTACTTGGTTGCACAGGGACCTAGGACCAGAAGGAACTTCTTGGATGTTGAGTCCTGTTCCTTTTTATGACACCCAGCTGTTGGTTGGAGCGGCGCTGTAACATTTATCATCAAGTACCTAAGCTCCCGGGCAGTTCTTGCCGTGGAAGTGCCACTTGCTTTCCAGGTCCAGGAAGGGGCCATTTGGCAGTGTGGTGCCTTGCAGCTACAGGGACTCTAGTCTATCGTGATTCTGGGGGTTGCACAGAGAGGGTCAGCCTCCTACAGCGTCAGTCCAGACACGCAATGAACACAAACTGAAGAAAGAATATCCATTTTCTTTATACCCTACAAAATATCAAAAGCAGCTGTAAGAGAACAGGAAGCATTCTGTGTTCATCACCTTGACATAGCCAGGAAGGCTGCAGTTTTCTTTCTTTTTATTTTTTCTCTCCTCCTCCCTGACTTTGTCGTTATATCTTTGCTTTGTGGAACCTGGGGGGAGTCACCAATGCCCTCATTATGGGAAAGGTCCCTCTGTACCACAGAACCGATTGAGGCTGTGCCTTTTCAATATTTTTTTTTAAATTGAGGTGTTCTCTTTTTTTGGTCATCCTGCCCAGTGGTGACAGATGCCACTCCTCTGAAGAGAGATTGCCTTGAAGTGTGAGCACAAAGGTTTTTTTTAGCAGGCTTTTATATTAATGATAGCTAGATATCACTAAGGCTTAATTCTTTTTTTTTTTTTTTTTTATACTCCATTGAATAAAAATCTAAAACAGCGACGTTGCTGCGGCCTCTTGAAGTTTAATCAGGACACTTATTGTGTTATTTATCTGTCCTTACTAGAGTAACTTTCTTTGTTTCCAAACTATGGTTTCTGAGGATGTTGTCTTTCAAAGACCCAAGGGTTTATGTTGTGATGAACAGAATTCATTTGCTTTTTAGTGTAGGTCTTTTCTTAATTTTTTTTTTTTTTACTTATTCTTAATTAATAGATTTTTAATGCAAATTAGCTTCATCAGAGGAGCTCTTACCACTCAAGGTAAGAGAAGTTCCTTGAGAGACTGCTGATGTGTGCATGGGGCAACTGATGTTAGGGGCTGGCATACCCTGGCCACTGCTGTGGGAAGGGGTTGTTGGAGACAAGTTCCTGCATGAGTCTGTGGGCTCATCTTCATGACCAACATGTGATTCTGAGGCACTGAAATTCTTTGAAGAGTGCTTTGGAGGGGGTGCTGCAGCACTTCACTTCCGTGGGATGCTGGTAATGGTTCACTGAGGACCAGAAGCTGTGGAAGCTTCAGCGGTGGTTGTGTATGGAAACTTTTGGGGAAACTATCGTTAAAAGAGCTCTGTGGATTTGTCTTGTCATATAACAACCCCTATGACAGGCATAACAGTTGACTCCTACCAATAGGAAGAGGGAAACAGGTTTTTACCAAGCTCTGTGCAGAATTTCAGATAATCTTCAAGAATTCCCTCCTGTCCCGGTTTGAGTTGTGTACTGGGAAGGAATGTTTCAGAGATTCCAACATCATAAACTATCAGTGCTGTCAGTGAGGGAGGTTAGCAGGCTTAATGTATATGTTGAAGAGGATTTTCTTTGATTCGGTTTCTGTTGTCAAGGGGCTTTCCAGAATATGAGTGCCTGGTAGAAAAAGCACAAAGATATCCAACATGAATAGATGAGTGGATGGGGTATGGAAAGAGGTCTGACAGTTACCCCTCTGCTCTTTCACTTTTATCCTTCTAGTGCCTCTTGTGGTTTGCTGATGATAGTTCTATCTGAATACAGGCCTAATGTACTCCAGTCCTGAATCACAATCCCTACTACTGTTTTCTCCTCATCTTTCTAGCATTTGTAATGCACACCTTGCCTACACTCTGAATTTCCCTGGTTTGTTAGTCACCTTTTATGTTCTCCATCAGGTTAAAAATTCTTGAAACTAAATCTTCTTCCCTAACGAATTTGCCATGTCTCGTTATCACCGTGTTTCTAAATTTCAACTTTTTCTAAACCTAAAGTATCCCATGAGATCTGCCTTTTGTTTCCTGGGGAAACGTCCTCTGAAGTAGCCTCAATGTCCACTGAAGTTTCTAAGATAAAAGAAGCTTGTCAGGATTCTGGAATATCCAGAGAAACTTGATGTATTTCCCAGAAATGCTCAAATTTTCTACACAGTATTTCCCAAATGTTGTATTGTGTCTTTTCCCTGTGGCATTGACATAATCTTGCATCAGTAATTGAAAGTTACAGAAATTGGAGCTTTATCATTTAATAACCTTCCTACTTGGTTTGCTCGGATGACTATGATCTAGTTAAAAACATTATGTAAATATCTTTATAAACTAAAACTAATCAGTCTGTGGAAGGAGGAGGGTCAGAGAAGGAATATACTAAAAATAAGAGAAAAATAATATACTTGAGACTTGAATTCAGAAAACTCCTATCATTCCCAAGTTGATGTGAAAACAGTGCATGTGCTGGCTTCTTAAGAAGTTGGAAATTTTTGCTTTTTTTGTAAAGTATTAACCCAGGGTATTTTTGATGGAGAAATGTGACAGTAGATCAACTAACTCTACATAAAGAGGCATATAATCTGGGCCTTTGTTGAAGGACTTCAGCCAAACACATTGCTCAACTTGTGCAATGCAGAAACATCCTAACAAAACAGGGACGATTGTATTTCTCTCCCCTTCTCAGGTGATTGATTGCTGGTCAGTGAGCAACAAAGTCTGTATTTACACAGAGCTATTCTCTCGTAGCTGTTTTTTCAAAAAATCCATAAATCCATGGACTTTTCCTTCTGACATTCAGATCTAGCTGTCTTTCCTGCCTTTATATATCCAGCTAGCTTTACCCAGCTTCTGCTCAGAGAAGTCTCTAAATCAACATGTAAGGAAGACTTAAAAAAAGGAGAACATGATTTCCGTCTCCTGCCATCTCCTCCCTCCCAGGGCACTTGGTCCAAATTTTATTGGAAATTGGTCCTGGCAGTATGTGCCGCTTAGTTTCCTTTAATCCTGTTTTCGTCTCACCTCATAATGATTTCAGGAATGTTTTTAGTTTCCAAAGCCAAGGAAGCAGTTTCTTCCAGGCAGCAACTGCATTTGCTGTTAAATAAAAGGAAATGCACTCTTCTGGCTAAGCTCTATAAAGACGATTGTACAATCTGTACAGTACGCTTGGAAACTGCCACAATAAGACGTGCACCATATGGTGCATGTGGCGTCCCCTTACCTCAAGTGTTTCTTTAGTCAGACTGGCATACGTGGTAATGAGCTCATTTTTTAATAAGGAGAAATATGAGTGGGTTTTAGGTTTGGGATGCTGTGTCGTTTGGGGTTTTTGGGGGTGGGAGGAGAGAGGGGAGTGTTTAGTCTGTACATACAAGAACAACAGGGTGAAGAAATGTTATTTTTCTTCTCTTCAGCTATTTCTCTCATCAGCTTTGAGATTGTAAGTCAGGAATTTCATTAGGAGAAAAAGAGAGTCTGAATAGAGGGTTAAATTCAGCATGGTGGCATGGCAGGAGAATATAATTTAAGAATAGATTTAGCTCCTCCTCCCCTCTGGCAAAAGCATAGCCCATATATATGCTGGAAATAGGCATAGTTGGGAGGTGAAATGCAATGATCAGCTGGATGAGAAGAGAGTGGAAGACGTAGTATCCTTGGGAAGCACTCTGCATGTTGTAGTCTTCTTGGAAAGCACCTCAGAGTAAAACCCTAGGAGTGTGATACAGAGAAGTCAAAATTAAAATTTTCTGTACCTTTGTGCTCCTGAAAGCCAGAGGCAGAGAGGGAAATCCATTTACACCATCACAAGGAGCAGTGTCTTATGCCCAAAGCTTTGTCACCCTCTTCTCCCTATTAATCATTGTGATTGTCAGGTATGTAGACTAAGGTGTATGTCAGCCAAGAATACTGCTCTACTGCTTCTTGTTCTCAAAATGATGCTTGTCTGCTATTGCCAAGTCCTTTGTCAAAGTTAATCTAAGAAGTCTGAAGCTCCCTGAAGTGTCTCTTTTGGCTTTGGTTCTGGAACAGATACGGGATTAATGTGCTAGTAGCTGGTTTTCTAAAATATGTTGTTGGTAGAGACTCAGTTTGGAGAATCTCCAAAGGCTTACAGATTTAGTTTTGAGAAGCATATGTTGACTTGGGTTTTCAAGACCTGTGGTCAACATTAACCTCAATCAGAGCACAGTCAGTTGTATTAGGAATGAACATCCATGATGTATTGTTTCAGGCAGAAGTCTAGAACCTGAGTAGAAGGTTCTTGAGCTTACATTTTCATAGTAGTCTGTTCTGATGTCCTAACATGAATCATGAGACCAACAGGAATATATTGATCCTAAACAAAGGGAATATCCTTTATCAAGAACAAAAATATGATTTTTATGGTACAGGCTGTAAGTGCTACAAATCCCATGTAGAATTTTCCGTCAAGGACCGCAACACTAACCTGAGCAGAAGGTGGAAGGACTGTGGAGAACAGAGGCATACTGGGGGCTGAAATTGCTATGACATGTAGGGTGTGGTATATGAAAAGTCAGGGGAAACAGCCACACCCACTTGCTCATGTAGTGAACAAAACTAGCCTGGAGTCCCATTGCAGTTAGACCATGACTATTGTTAGTGCTGCCTTCCCAAGAGCTGGTGAATGAAGGGACTCCTATCAGGACAGCTTCTACCAGTTGCGATGAATTGCCTTGGATCTCGCGTAAAGCAAGGGACTTCCCTGATGATGATTCTTGCTGCAAAGTGATTAAAAGCCCCAGGCTCCTTCCTTGAATGAAGATGATCTGATTACTCCCTGAGCTTTAGGGATATCCTTTATGTCTAGTCTTGGATTCCCGCTTTCATTACTTGGGGACAAAATATGCACAGAAAATGGGGGAAAAAAAGACTGCATCCTTCTTGTGGTCCCCTCCTATTGTTTTAGCTAAAGACACCTTAATGAGAGTTCATGCGGAAATGAATATGTATTATATTAAAGGATAAAGAACATAATTGCTCATTTTATGATTTTTATGACAGACATCAAGAACAGAGAATTTGATTATTAAACAAAAAAAAGCTGAATTCTAAGCTTAACTTGACAGCAGTTTTTAATGAAAAAATAGGTTTATATTGCAGTGGCTGTTACGAAATAGACAGTTATCTGTGAGGTATTAGTAACCTTATTAAAATGCAGGCAAACAGTAATTTTTAAGCTATCATTATCCAAAGTTTCCAAAAGTTCATGAGAATTTCTCACTGCATGGTTTTTGGGTTGTTTTTGGTGGGCTGGGGAAGGAAAACATGCCCAAGCCAAAGAAATAACTTTGCCTATCATAATCACAGGAAGAAAAAAGAAATCAGTAATTCCATATATGTGTGTGTGTCTATATAGTGTGCTCAAATTAGAAATCAATAAGTACTTGTCCATTTCTCTGCACAAAATCAGGTCTTAGTTTCTCTTAGGCCTCTTGACCTGAGTATACCCGCTACTTTGGGAAAGAATGGGCTTGAGAACAGTGTCTTAATTGCTGCTTCCAAAACTGTCATTATCAGCTGCTTATTGTCAACTTGTTGCTGTTTCATCCTTTTAACACAAGCAGCTCTGTACATATGCATTGTATTCCTTCTCAATGCTTACTCTGGCTTTCAGCTAAATCTAAAAGCAGGTGGGCTGAAATCAACTGTAATCTTTTAATTTTTAGTGTTATCTGCTCAACCTATTTGCTGACATGCTTCCATCTATAGATCAAACTATTCTGGACTGTATTTACACCATTATAAGTTAAACTACTTAATCTCCTTCCAGCCCCAGAAGACAATAGACTATGCTAGAATCTCATTTGTCATTTAAAAAAAAAAAAATTGGAAAAAAAAAGTTACTTTTTAACCTTTAAAATTGTGAGTGGCAGCTAAGGGATTTGATCCTTTCTCCTACAGCTCAAAAAAAACAGAAAGCAAAAAGAAAACACCTTGGCATGATATCAGGTTTCAGTTTTCTGTCTTTCTCTTGGCTCAGTTTACAACTTTTTCTCTTTTGTCTTTTTGAGTTGGCATTCAGAGCCCTGAACTACAAAGATCTTATTTTAGACTTCCTGAAATAGAATTCCATAATAGTTTTCAGAGGTTTTTGTCTGAGTTAAAATTCAGGTGCCCCTTCATTAAAATTGTATCACCATTTTGAGAAGAGATTAGCTTAATTTCTCCAAAACTAAACGTGATGACAGTTCTGTGTTGGAATCAGGATCTGAGTGGAGCAGGGAATATGGACCCACAGTATAATTCTCTTCTGGCCCCGAAGAATCAACATTCCTTTATCCTGCAACCACTCAAATCTTCTTTGAAGCCAGGAAACGTTGATGTATCAGTGATCATCAGGAGCAGAACAAGCACAAGGATCCAAGCTGTGATAACGTAAAATTGATGTAAAAACTGAACACTATTTTTGGCTCCCTCAGCGTTCCCAGGGACTCCTATTTCTCCTTCTTGCCTCAGAACCTCAGAACCTTGCAAAGAACCTCCACTACAGGTGGCTGATCTAGTGTCTTGAGGGGGGAATGGAGGAAGCACATTTATTCCCACCTCCATCCCACCTCCATCAAGGGTCTCTTTCCCTGGCTGCACGCCCCAGGTACTAACTTTCATACAAATAATAACAGCCATAAGACACATGTTTCTCGGGCAGAGTGGAGTCTTATCACCATATAGTTGTCAAATGGTGCATTAGTAAGTTGTCAGTTATTTACAGAAATGAAGGGGAATGGTCTGGATTAAGGAGGGAGGAGTGACCTTGAGTTAGTGGAAGCTATTGTGACACACTATGCAATGAATAATCCCAGAGTTCGTAACTAGCTTGTTCTCATCCATATCCCTTTTCACGTGCACCTTCTTTTATTACATCGATGATCAAGTAGTCAGTACATAGGGCTGGAGGCAAGGAATGGAAAAGTATAAATAACACACACTTTAATTGAAATCCTACTGTGAATACCTGGCCTCTGTGATTAAACCTTTTATCACATGGATTGTCCCACCACAGGTGTATTCATACTATGGAGAAAATTACTTAGGTGTTGGGGTTTTTTTAAAAAAAAAAAACAACAAACCCACATTTTTCTTTTAAGTGTCCAAATCGAATCATCTGAGAATTTCTTTAACAGGGGAAGTATCATGGATTTAACAAACACTTTCTTGCACGTATGCAGTATTGTCCTTTAGTTTCTTCTGCTCAGGTGCTGGCGGCAAGCCCTTTGAATACACATACACTGCAAGGAGAGAATGAGCATGAGAGCCGGCACTAAGTATGCCGAGGGTCAACTGCCTTAGGGTTTCCCATCCCTGTTACAGCTCATTAATGGAGTTCCTAGGATTTCTTAAAGAAAAAAAAGAAATAAAATAAAGTCTATTGGACTGGGCTAGAGCTGATTTAGCTCAGCCTGTGTTCTGCCTGTGTAGGGTTGCCTAAGTATCATAGGCTTGATGATGGATTTCTCCAGGCTTTGTGCCTCCAGCAAACTCCAGTGCACAGGCTTGATGAGTGTGCTGCTGAGATAGCAGTGTGGCTCCTAGGACGATTAAGCTGTGAGGGTAGATCAACATTTGCCTTAGAACAGGGACACTGCTGGTGTCATCCTGTACACAATGTAAAACAGAATGGGACCTTGATTACCGTGATAGAAACAGGAATGATAATGGTGATATTTATTATAGATCACTTGATGGGCAGACTACTTGCAGTGACAGTGAACAAATGTTTTCCAGGGAGAGAACACTGGCTGTTGGTAAACCTCAAATTTAGAAGTTTGAATTGTTTGAAACTCCATCTGGAAAGGGTTAGCCAAGCACTATCCAGGATTCACATATCTGTAATGTGATAACCAGACTGAAAAAAAAACCCAACCCACTAGTCATGACAACAGTACCAAGTATTTTTCCAATTCAGGTGACACATTTCTGCAATGTGATGGATATCTTAAAAATTGAGGTTGATATGAACTGGATGTTTGATGTTTCCTAAAGAAAATTATATGGAGGGAAATCTGTGTCCAAGCTGCACAAAAAGCTTATTCCTGCAGAGAATGTAGGAAAATAAACCAAGCTCACAGTACTATGTTAGCAGTGAATAACCCTGATAATGTATTTTAAATTACTCAGTGAAAGATATTTGGCTTCTCTCAAGGACATTTATCAGCTAAGAGAAGCCTTTGTGGAATGTTTTTGAACCTAAACTACATAACAGGCCACTGAATGCAACCCACTAAAAAGAGGGAAGAGTTCTCTGGGAGCCATTAGAAATATAAATTATTTGGTTTTACTGCAGCATTCAGCTGGAAGGTGCTTCCCTGATTTAAAGAGATGCTTCCACTCCCCCCCACCCCTTTCTGTCCACTGTGCTTGCACTTGTCCTGCCAAATGTCCAAAGGCAGTTAAGCCAGGTAAATCAACCAATTGGTTTGTGCTGCTCTTAACCAACCTGGTCGTATTTCTAGTGCCGCAGTAAATGTGCCAAATGAAAATGGCACTGTGTAGAATTCTGGATTGGAAATCTAGCTGAAAAATCTTACTTGAGAGCAACAAATGCTAGTAACAGGAGAAACTTGAAGCTGGTAGCAGTAATTCTTCACGTACGGGAGCTAACAGGCACTACAAAAGCTGTTTTATCCTTATGCAGCACCTGAGATTCTGAATCTAAACTACTTGAGCCTAAGCTGTTAGAACTTTAAATCTCACTTTTTTATTTTTTTAACCATTTTAAGTTGTTACAAAGGAGTATTCATTCCATTAAGAATGACCTTGACATTTGAAAGCAGAGAATTCAATAATCTAAATTATAGAAAGAAATAGATTAGGTTTTTACACCGTGTCCCTCTTGCAGAAAGGATTCCCCAAAGCCCTTTTCAAATCATCAGGTTCCACCCCAGGGGAGGGCAGGATGAGGATTCACCTCATTGCAGCTTACACCAGGATTTTCTCTCGTGTATCTCTATCAGCTTCCCTGAGACTGCTTTTGCTTTGAAGGAGAGCAAGAGAAAGCAGAATCCTTCAGGGACTGTGGAGACAAAAGCAACCGCTCTGATGTACTCTACAGTGGTTCATACACAGCTGGGGATGTATAAAAGCTGTTTTATTGGCAAGGGAGATGTTGACCAAGGCACCATGGTTATACAGTAGCGCCATGGGACTATTAGGTTCCACAAGAGCAGACGTTGTGCGTTTTGAATTCCCATTTTCTCTGAAGCATAATGCTGCCAGTGGTGGTGTACCTCCACACAGTGATTGTCATTCAGTACTCAGACTTTGTCAGCTGTTCTGAAGTTCCACTGCAAATCAGCATCTCCTCTGTATTTCGTGACATCAGATCCTAATGGTTCGATGTCATCCTGATACCAACGAGAGAAAGACTTTGTCTTATAAAAAGTTTGGTAAACATGAGAATGTCTACATTGTGGGGATTGATCTTGTGTTGCTGAGCCCTGGACTGCTCAAGAGACTACACCGACTTGTTCTACCTTGGGCCCGTTTGAATAACTCTGAAATAATTCAGCTTGCCTGGAACCTTCTAGCTTTGTGCTCATCAATACGTGCAGTGTTCAATATGAAGCCAGGAAATTATTGTCAGGAGGTAAGAACAGTGGGGGAAATGGAAGAGAAAGAGTAAGTGGACTATCCATATAAATTACTGGTGTTTTTTTTTTTCCAGCAAAATAAGTTACTTTATTATTTTTCTTTCTTCCCCTGTTGAAAATGTGGCTGTCTTGCATATGTGGATTAGGTCATGTCAACACTAAGAAGTTTTGCTTTTTAACTGTGTTGATATCATTAAACTGGCAAACAAATGTAGCATGAATACAGTTATTACCAGTGTAAAAGTGCTTGTGTCAGTATATCTTATTTCAGTTCTGCAGGAGAAATAAGTTACACCCCCATAAATCACCTTATGTTATTCAGACTGTATCTCCATTAGGGCTTTTATTGCAGCACTTCACTGGCAGTCAGGCTCCCAAGCTCCCTTTCTACCCTGACAGTGAATCAGGATGTGCCAGTAGGCACAGCATTACACCTCCCTGTGTTTCAGTTTTCCCTGAGCGAGCAAAAGGTAATTATGAGATATTGTCAGAAAAAAAGGTTGGAGTTTTCTCTTGGAATGTATAAAATCCTTTTGACCTCAAAAAGCAAATACTCAGAATTTCATCTAAAAATCTTTGTCTGAAATTCAAACATTTAAATTTAAAATTCTTCTTCTGTGTCCCAAGTGAGGTGCTTAGATTGTTCATATTGCCAACCTTCTCTGTGCTCCTAACACACTCTGTGAGACTTACCTTCCAACTACCAGTCCTTCATCTTACAGACATGTCATAGCTCCTCGCTGATGTCTTTGTCAAAGGGCAAAGGAGCCAGGTGGTGAATGCAGCTCTTAAGGGAGGTCTTTGCCTGAAAAGCCATAAAGGTGAAAAAACGGAGAGGAAAGATATTTGCCATTCATAACATTTTTGCAGAACCATTGAGTTCTTGTTCTGAATAAAAATTTTCACAAGAAAAGGACACTTGGGGGAAAAAAAAACAACAAAAACCAACAAATCAACCCTTCCCAAACCCACTCTGTCCTCTTTCCCTTTTTTTTTTTCAAAAGAAACAGATTCTAGGAGATTTCTTTCTATGGTCAAGAAGTGTGGAATTGAAAAATTTAAATCACCATTTAATTTAAATCAGTCATGACCATTTAGACCATTTCCATCTTACCATTGAATATCCACACACTTCCTTTACAGTGATTTTCATGATGATAGCTCAGTGTGTAAAGACTGAGCTTCAGAAAGTCATTATGAGACTGCCGAAAGCATTTGTTTTAAAAGCAAAGCACGTCAAACATTGCTTGATGTTAACACACTACAACAAAGTATAAATCCAGATGACTGCTTGACCCATCAAATTTCCCCTTTCCTTGATTCTGAGGTTTTACATGGTTCGATGACAAAAACAATTGTGTTGCAAGTGATGACAGAACAGACAGCAGAGTACTTCTCTGGCCACAAGTAGAAGTTCAGATTTCATCCCACACCAGAGTGGTTTTTAGACTCTTTGACAATGTTGTTAGGGTTTGTGAATCAGTGTGCAGAGCCTCCTCTCTTCTGCCTTGAAATAAGTTTACAGTAGTATTTTACACGTTAAAAGGTACTGTTCAAAGAATCCAAAACATGTTTTGCACTGGACTCATTGCAATTGGAGTTCCATGAGTCAGATTACTATCAAGCAATTCCTTCAAAATGTAGAGATGTGTATAAGCCAGGGACCTGGACTGAAGCACGCACTGACTTTCAGAGAATTTAAATCCAGACTCAGGTGTTTCATTAATGTGATTTATTTGATTAAAGTCTCTGTCCCTTTAGTTGCATGTCTGGTTTCCGATGCAACAGTAGGAGAAAACAAAGTATCTGCGAGTTTGACAGCCAAGGTAGAGGAAGCCTTTTCCAGTTCTAAAGTGTCACTGTGGTATCACCAGGTTCAATAGTTTGGAAGGTTGGGATTTGATTGCCTTTGTTTTTGTATAGCTCTGCCTTGGCAATCAAGCACTCACAAATCGTTTGACTGCAGTCGGTCTTCTGGGAGGCTGCGTCCCCAGTTAGTCCAGTTGCAGAGCCGGCCTCTGCACCTGAGCTGTAAGGAGGGGAATCCCACACAATGTCTTCTGCTATACAACCTGTGACACAGATCTTACTTTCTAGCCCAGGTTCCCTTTTCCGAGTGCTTCACCCTTGCCCAGTTTTCATAACGTAGTCATTTTTATGCCTGCTCTGTGCCAGTTCATGTCATTCCCCTTATCCTGCTCAACTTTACTCCCGGTCCTTATCTCCAAATGCCTGCACGGTTTTGTGCTTCTGAGATCATGCACTCGTCTTGCTCCAGCCCTTCAAATTTATTTCCCTCACTTCTACAGGAATTCCCATACTCCTTGCTTTTTGACTCTGTTTCCACCTTAATCTTCAAAATGCAATTTCCTTGGTTTCTTCTGCTTCCTGACCCAAGGCAAACCCTGGCTGCTAGCCATACTTTATGCCAAACATGGTGGTTCGCTATGGCTTTTGCCTTGTCTACCTTCCTGATTTGTACTTGATTCAAATTTAGTAAGCGTATCTGTTCTGTTTCCACCCTGAATGGTCCCGACTGAAGTTTACAATCTTCCACACCATCATGAAGAAAAAGTCTACTGTACCAAAAAAAAAAGTGTTCACCTCCATTGCCCTTGGTCAGAAAAGCATTTGAGCCCCAAGGAGCAAGCTTGCTGTTTTCTCACCACTGTCCCCTGCAGTCAGACTAAAGCATTTACTGTTCTCTCTCTGGTTCAGCTGCTGGCCGCTCTGTTGCCCACCCCTGTGCTTCACGTTTATGTCCTTATATGACGTGTGGAATGATCCTGCAGGCAGGCAATTTATGATAAAGGATCTCGCAGTGTATTTCAAATTGTTACTGTCCCCAAGACGCATTTTCCAGACAGCTGGTTCAGCGTGCAGAGGCTCATAACTCAGTATCTTCCATCAATGTCTTAGGCACATTAGGATTGTCAGGGGGATTTTGTCAGGACTGTTTGCAGAAGGAGTGGGCTAATAGAGAAGTGTTGGACTCGGTTTGCAAAGAATTTGCCAGGCAATGCCTATTAATAATAATGGTGATGATGATTGTTATTGTTTGTTTCGCTGGGATGTATGTCATTCAGATGTAGATTTTGGTCTGTTGTGACAGTTTATTTGTGATATGATTTTCCCAGGGGTGTGAATGGATTGCTGTTTATACAATGCAGCTGTGTCTTGGGTAGACTGATGCAGAAGCTCTGGACATGATTCTTGTCTGAGAGGCTCTGGTTTTATTTCCTTGTGACAGAGCTAATATGTAGCTTTTACAATTGGTATGAATAGTGGATTTTCTGCAAATTCCTCAGAAAACTGAAGCGCACAGAATTTTGAAGCCATTATAGCTAGTACAAATTATGAAGCTATTGTAATGAGCAAGTTGTACAAAAAGAAAATAAAAACTCTGTAAAAAATCAGGCACAAATAAAGATTTCTGTCCCAATAAGTCCTTCAGGATAGGGCCTTGTCTTTCAAAACAGATCACTACGTTAAATAACACAGGACAATTGGCTGCACACATGACTTGAAACTGTACACGGGGAATTCTTTGGAATACCAGCATTAGAATAAAAACAGGAAAGAGAAATGAAGAAATTTAATTGGATGAGGCAGATATATATATATATTTATATATATTTAAACCATGCAATATGTTAGATCATGTCAAAAAGTGCTCCCACCAAGACTAGTATCATGCCTCTACAAGCAGCTAAGACCTCCAGCTGGAAATGAGAATGAAATCCACTCTAAATGTATTTTGGCAGTGGTGGCTTTCTGTAATCAGAGAACAGGAACTGACAGGTAGTGTTCCTCCCTGTGTTCATTCAGGTTGCTTGATGGGATTGGACATAAGAGTTGATATTATCCCTGGGAAAACAACAGCTCTAAACTTTTACAACTCTAATGATAGAAGGATTCATCTAGGGGATGATGGTACTTACATTAGCACCTTGAAGGGGAAATAATTTTAAATCATTATCTAATGCTGATATTATTATCTGTAATGCTAATATATCCCTTCAGGGAGGATGAGAGAAAAACATCTGGATATGCAGGAAAGCAAACGAGTCAAGGATGTTGTCAGAGATAACAGCCTCTGAAAAAGTAGATACTAGTTCTTTCTGCTCTTTGGTTTAGGAAGGTCTGGGAATGAGACACCAATGTATACAGAACCAGCTTCATGGTGCTTGCAGGGCATCTGTAGTTGCAGGTTTTGGGGAGAGAAAAAGGAAATCCCTAACATATCCCTTTACTCACCCCAAAAAAACCCTCCCAAACACCACGCTTTATGCCAGTTTCTGGGGTATGCCAAGTGTTGACCCAATTTAGATTGACCTATGGACCAAGAATCTTGGACGTAATGAGAAATCTGGATGCCTTTGTTTGGGGAGCTATCACTTTCTCTTGAGAGACCAG
This sequence comes from Baryphthengus martii, assembly GCA_013396935.1. Lineage (NCBI taxonomy): Eukaryota > Metazoa > Chordata > Aves > Coraciiformes > Momotidae > Baryphthengus > Baryphthengus martii. Next base: position 47,138 of record VWZK01009450.1, read on the forward strand.
ATTTTAATTTCTCATCATGTATGTTTAGATACTAGTCACGAATATGCCCTAAGATACCAGTCACTGTTAAAATCTCCTGGCCTTCTGTTACAATATTCACTCCAACCGCTGCATATGCTGGAGTGCATGCGTCAGTTTTCCATGCACTTGTGAGCAAATACAGCAACTACTTCTGTTTGAGATGTGCACAACAGATGGGAGCCAAAAATGAAAGCATTCACACAATGCCAACAGATAATTGTTTATTTTGTTTGTTTCTTTGTATCTCTGAAAGTACATTGAAGGCGATGAAGAAAAAGGGGAGAAAGGGAAAGAATCAAAGTTTTGAAGCAAGTCAAAGAAAAGGAAAGTAAACATGGGAGATGGTTTATGACTGCAACTCTGACATTATGCCAGTGAGAGAAATAGAATGCCATCAGGAGGTAGAACACGACGTGGCCCTAACGGTCCTAACTCTTATCAGAATAATGAGGTCTCACCTTAAAGTAGCTATCAAAACATGGAAGGGTTGCCTTTTCATTTTATTTCATTTTCTCTTTGGTTCCATTCTTTTTCAAGGGTCCTTAACATCAGAAGAGTATACAGCATTACAGTAGAGCTCTTCATGTGCTTTGACATGCTTGTGTCTTCAGAAACATATACACAGAGACTGTGGTGTATGAAAGATCCCTGAGCTGAAATACGTAAGTTCAGACCTGTAGAGTCATGAAGTCGGTGAGGACTCTTCCTTTTAAGTAAAGAATACTTTTTGCTTATAGCAAGTCAATTTATAAAGCAGATCAGACTAGGTTGCCATAATCCCGTAAATCTACATGTTGATCATGTGGATCAGGGCCCTCTTTAACCTACAGATAGGATAGTAAGGATTTGCCAGCATGAGCTTGGAATGATTGCATTACTCACAGGTAAATAAGCTGAGTTATGGGAGTCTTTAAGATCAAAAAGATTGATGAAAGGGACTCAGCAACAGATGCCATTCAGTCTCTAAACAGCTATTCAGCCTAAAAGTCCGTAGTCGCATTCATGTTCAGGAACGGATTCTGTCAGGCCAGCCAATGAAGAATGTACTACATATAAAGTTACACCACTGATAGTTTGGATGGGATCACCCACTAGATGTCTTTTTTTTTTTTTTTTTTTTTTTTTTCCTGGTTTTAA